>LPNX010167944.1:165270-212288 GCA_001517045.1 Pseudotsuga menziesii
CTCCTTGTTCCTTCTCCACATTGGATGAACTCAGTGACTAGCTGCTTTGCATATTGGATGAATGCGCCCTAGATGGGGAAGGAGAACATTCAAGTTAAATTTATTCCCCGAGTGGATTGACTGAGGAATCATGTTCAACATTGGTTTCATATTAGAGATGTGATTCCCCTTGCCAGAGTACCAACAGCACCTCAGATTTCCATGCTCTCAAATGATTATTGTAAATCTCTTCATTTATCATTGGAATCTATTAGATGTCCCTTTTGTGTTATTACTTATTTGTTTCCCGAGGCTGTACCTTACATAAGTTTTTTGCATTTTTTGTTATCTGCAGCCTTTTTAACAGGGATCATTTTCTTCCTTTTGCATCCTTGCTGTTCTTGTGCATTCACTGTTGCATTCTGCAACACTGGCAAAACTTTAATAACTTTATTCAATTCTGGCTATAGGGTGTCTGAAGAAACACACCATGCACAAAGCATCTTATTCACTGTTATTAACTTATTAAGTTATTTCAATTTGATAATTTTAATATATTTCACCCTATTTGGCATTTATAAAATTATATCAGACAGTGTTCCTACAGCCAACTCTCTATACCATCTTGAGTGTCATCTACAGCTGTTACAGCCATCTTTAGCCTCCTACGAACTCTGTATAAGGTCAGAATTACATTATATTTGAGATCTGATTGCCATTGGTTAGATTGAAGTCATTTTCATTTGCAAAATTTCATGATCAGTGCTAGTATGTTCCTCGTGGTTTCTCTAGACAGCCTGCCATTTGGCATTTAGTCTATTTAGTATTTAGTTACTGGTATTTATGATTCGAAGTTGTTATGGAATATGTGTATGTATTTAAAATTTAAAATTGCCATTGTGAACTGAATATCATGTTTACATTGCACAATGATGAATTTCAATTTAGCATGTATTTATTTTTATTAATTAATAATTTTAGAGATGCCCCCCCTATGTTAAAATTTAAAGACCCCGACGCCCCCCCGCCCCCCCGCTCCCTAAAATACCCCAAATTTTGGGGGTGCCTCTACACGTCCCCAATGTGCGTTTCCCCGCTCCCACGCCCCCCCGTCCCGGATACTTGGTGGAACACTGATAAACACCATATGCTCGAGATGGGTTTGACATATTAGCAATAAATAGAATGAATGCAATCATTGAATGAGTATGCTTTGTCTAAGTAGGAATTTACATTCTACAATGGAAGATGATTATGTCATTGCAATAACTGACCTATGACGGTCATGTGTGCCTTGCGATTTAGGTGTGTGAATCTGTGTGTGGATGATAATGCCATAAACTTGGTTATCTTGGTGATGTTGTTAAATTTTCAGACCATGGTAAATAGACCTGCACTATTAATCAAAACCTAGGTGGTTAAAATTGTTTGACCTGTCAAAATTATGAGTATAGTGTTGAAATTTGACATGTGTATGATATTCTTAAAAATTGCAAACTGTAATAGAGATATCACTTGAAATATTGACAACAGTAAAACAATTACAGTAGTAAAATAAGCATCACACAATTGAACACACGATTTTTCATGCGAAAACCTTTTAATGACAAAAACCCCAAAGCATTAATAATTCATTCTCTAAATGAGATGACTGAGTTTGTACATGACAAGAGAAATCTTGTTCACAGAACTCTGAGATAAATGTATCAAAGAATTTCCAAAACCAAGAAATCCCTAGCAGGCTTACTGTTGCTGCCACACAGACTAGTTTTATTGCTGCCACGTCAACTGAGGCCTGTAGCCACCTCTCGGATGTTGCTACTGTGGTGTAGAGGGATGTATAGCAATGGAATACATCCCTATTAGGGCTTGGATCCTAGCAGAGCTGGTGGGTACCACCACCGAGGCTGCTGCTGCCCAATACCACTGCACCATGACTGTTATAGTAGCTTTGCTACTGCTGTTTCTTACCACTGAGACTGTTGCTACTAACCCTGTGACTGTTACCTTATGCTGGTCTACCTGTATTTTCTTTCTTATGTCTAGGTACTATGTAGAGTGATGAAACCCATATATGCATTATTATGGAGCCAACTCAGCCAAATGGATTTTGGTACATTGGTATATTGTTGTTTCTTAAATGTGAAAGTCACTCTGCTAAGCAGTGAGTTCACATTGTTATCTTATTTCGAGTATTGTTGATCTTTAAAATCAAGTTTTATGTTGTCATAATAGATGTCAGCTTCACGGTTCATGTATTTTGTGTGAGTGCACATTCAATGAAGAAAGCTGACGGAAGTACCTTGTTTTGTTGGGCATTATATTTTGGCATTCTGCCAAGTCCATGCACCTAATATGCTATTAGTATAATACCAGTCCTATTGGTCATTTTATGTTGTTGGGATGGCTACTGAGCAAGATTGAAAATTTCCTTATCAAGTATGCAGTTAAGAGATATTTCTTGTAACCAAGATTTGGCATAATCACTATTTAGGTAAAATGACAAAACTGTAGAAATCTATGCAAACACCCTCTCTTTTGTAAGTAGAATGATATTAAGTAGGTAAAGGAGGGATTAGAAGAATCTATATTTTCAAAAGAAAATTCCTTTTTAAGCTAGAATTCAGACATATCATTGACGTTTTCTATGTGTTCTTTGAAAAGACTAGGTAGAATGTCACTAAAACATGTTGTATGTTATCTACAGTGGAAGTATCGTGGATGCCTTCATATTGCATATAATACAAACACAAGATCTTGGGACCTGTCCAGTTCTCCGGATACGAGGGTTCATTTTTCTTTAAATGAGAATCAACAATGTATATATTGTCATTGTAGTCAGTAGCAATGCGAATGCAGCTTGTCTTTGAAATTCATTGTGCAGGTTTGTGCTTTTTTTTCTCTGTTATCCTTGGGAATGGAATGATTTTGAGTAGCTATATATTGTTCTTATCTTTTACTGTCATTCTTAGATATCAAATACATTCATTAGATAAACACCATATGCTGGAGATGGGTTTGACATATTAGCAATAAATAGAATGAATGCAATCATGAGCACTTTTTCTATGAAAGAGTATGCTTTGTCTCAGTAGGAATTTACATTCTACATTGGAAGATGATTATGTCATTGCAATAACTGACCTATGACGTTCATGTGTGCCTTGCGATTTAGGTGTGTGAATATGCGTGCGGATGATAATTCCAGAAACTTGGTTATCTTGCTGATGTTGCTTAAATTTTCAGACCATGGTAAACATACCCGCACTATTAATTAAAACCTAGGTGATTAAAATTGTTTGACCTATCTAAATTATGAGTATAGTGTTGAAATTTTACGTGTATGATATTCTTAAAAATTGTAGACTAATAGAGATAGCACTTGAAATATTAACAACAACAAGACAATTGCAATAGTAAAATAAGTATCACGCAATTGAACACATGATTTTTCACAGGGAAACTTTTTAAGGACAAAACCCCAAAGCATTAATAATTCATCTTCTAAATGAGATGACTGAGTTTGTACATGAGCAGAGAAATATTGTTCACATAACTCTGAGATGAATGTATCAAAACAATTCCAAAACCAAGAAAGACTTAGCAGGCTTACTGTTGTTATCCTTCTGCTGCTGCAACGTGGACTATTTTTATTGTTGCCACATCAACTGATGCATGTAGCCATGTTTCTGATGTTGCTTCTATGGTGTAGAGGGATGTATAGAAATGGAATACAGACCTAGTAGGGATTGGATCCTAGAAGAGCTAGTGGGTACCACCATTGAGGCTGCTGCTTCCCAATACCACTCCACCGTGACTGTTATTGCAGCTTTGCTACTACTGTTTCTTACCACCGAGACTGCTGTTACTAACCCTGTGACTACCACTGTGACTGTTACCTTCTGGTGGTCTACCTGTATTTTATTTATTATGTCTAGGTACTATTACTAATCTTAATATTTATTATTTATTGTTATAGAAATGGATCTCTTTCTTCAGCTGCTGCTGGAGTTGCCGATGGATCTCCCACAGACTCATGCTGTGATGTTTGTAGCCAGATTCGTAAATTCGTAAATTGGAAATGAGGAGCACTTGGATGTTGAAGGTCGTTTGGGAGATATTTTTCATGTGCTAAGGTAGTATTTTCAAATGTATCATCTTCTGGGAAGAGTTGCATGAACTTGGCAGCACCATTTGACTGTTTGATAATTGATGAGGCATCCCAACTCAAATAGGTTGAATCTACAATCGCACTACAAATTATAGGTGTAACACATGCATTTTAAAAGGGTGCATGGTACAAATGGGTATCCAAATCTATCCTCATCTCTGATATATGATGGACGGGACTCTGAGTCTTAGTGTACTCGTAAAATATCTGAATATAGTATTGTAAAGTCAACTATTATAACTAAACATAATGACTTTGTGAACAAGTACTAAATGCAAGAAAACACTCAACATGATACATAATGCTCAAACACAGTCAAAGAATTCATGTGGAATTCATCCAGGCCATATAAATATTCAATGAAGAAATCCTCACCTCAAGCAAGAACCCATGTACGTCTCTGAAGTATGGAATATATGGTAAGTCCTTTCATAAGATGGTTTTTCTTTCATAAATGGAAGCCTATCGTGTAATGTATAAATGAAATTTGGAAAGAATTGAGGCATGAATACACTAGTGAAACTGGATGGGATTTTTACAAAGGGTGACCAGCTGGAAGCCAAAGGGAAGAGCTGTAAATGTGAGTCATAAGTAAACTGCTCCAACTTGGGATGCATCATATTGCAATTGATGTGATCATGAAATAATGGTAATAATGCAGTCTCTTCACACGAAGACTCAGTTTGTATCCTTAATGTCATACTAGAGGTATCTCTGGTGAGTCGATCCCACTCCACTAGTATCTGATATGGTACTATGTAACTGTGATCTTGAAAATTCGATCGTACTCCACTACTATCTAATGTACCAATGTGTGTAAGTGATATCTGAATAGTAGATTATACTCGACTGATATAACAATGTGCACATTCCTCCTAAATGTCACTAGGACCGGTGTCTCAGTAACTTATAGGACAAGGCTGGAGCTAACACTTCGAAGGCACTAGCTCACACAAGCTCAATCCATCTCCAAAAGGATTGGACTAAGGCCCTGCATTGGTTGGCTAGGCATAACGCTCTAAATGTATACAGACCAGGCCTTTACTCTTGAAGAACTGGAACCACAGTAAATGCCTCAGCTCAAAGGATGACTACAAGGGTATGGATGGCTAAACAGATGTATAAGGTGGCTTGATGATGGAGGGAGATGGTGGATGTATAATGAGCTAAACCTATGAAATAGCGGTCTAATCCTTCTACGGAAAAGTGGCATGTCACTACAAGGTAAATTCCCAAGTATACCATACTACTGAGTCGGACTAACCTACCACTAACAAAAAAAATACTCTCCTACACTAGGACTTATCTCGCGAGGATGAATACAATGACTAGGTTCATGCAACATGCACATGCAAACCATACGATGCATCTAATAAATAGTCAACAACTGAAATTTAACCACACTGAGCTCTAATCATGCAGGATGGCAGGACAAATTACAACTGTAACGCATGCATTTTTTATAGGAGTTCCAAAGCAAATCATAATGATATGTGGTTGAGTAATTGCATTGTGGGTGAAGTAATGTGCATTGACAATATACATCGAAATAAGCAAGGCGCATTGTAGAATGCATATGGGGTCATAAGAGGGGTATCGTGTCAATATACTAGGTAGAAATATAAAGGGGTATAAAAAATGTAAATGAAAAAATGGATACATACAATATATAGTGAAAATAGGGGTTTTTTTAAATTGGGAAGACATATTGGGAGGGGGTTAAAACAAACGCTTTTGGGAGATATTTTCCAATATTCATTGAAATTAGGGGTATTGTTTCATATGCCACGAACGAATGTGCTATGTTAGAGATTCATTGAGTGAAGCCCCCGTGGCTGAACTAACCAAGATTTTCTATGCTTTACTTTCTTAAAATCACAAATATCCACTACCCTAGGAGTGATGTAACTGTGAGTAGAACCAGGGTCAATCAAAATAGAAACAGATTGTTCAACAATATTACCTGCAACTTCAACCACGGTTGACTAGTGATCTTCCTAGCGGTCCTCCAGTGCTGCATAAATTCTAGGGACTTCCCTTGCTACTTGGCCCACTGTTTCTGCTTCTTGCATGTTGTAAGTTGGTCTTGCACTTTAATTCTCGAGTGGACAATATCTGCGCAAGTGGGGTCCTTCACATTTCCAACATTTGAGTGGACCTTTATTCTGTTGTTTCTCTTTAGGCTTTCCACCTGTCACTCCAACTGGATTACTCGCAGCTTGGGATGGCTGCTTCTGCTGATTCTTGAATCTAGAAGGTTTGAAACCTTTCTTTCTTTGGTCAAACTTCTCATTCTTCTTGTCCTTCCAGGCCTTATGGTAATCAGGTTTACCTTTTCTTTGCTCATAACAATACTTAGCCTTCCTTATTGCTTCTTCAAGAGTTCTAGGTTCGTAAAACTCAATTCTATCTTTGTAAGCCTGAGGCAATCCACTCAGAAACTGTTGGACCTTCACTTTTTCATCTCTGATGTACCGGACATACCTTAACAATTCCAAGAACTTATTTGCATATTCATCCATGGTCTGTTGTCCCAATCTCAGCTCATGGAATTCCTTAATCTTATCATCATAATACCTGTTAGAGAGGTATTTATGCTTGAAATACTTCTTGAACTATTTCCACTTCAGTCTCCTTTCGTTGATCTTCTTTACTTGCTTGAAATGTTCCCACCAAATATATGCTCTTCCATTCAGATAGAATATGGCAACTTTTGCTTTCATGTTTCTCGAATAATCCTACACTTGAAAGTACTTATTTATCCCAAGAACCCAAGCTCCAACCTCTTGCCCAGTCTTTATCTCACCATCAAATGTAGGAGGTATAGCCTTCTTAAATTCATCCCGAGAGCAATCCCTATGGTTTCTTCCTCTTTTTCTTTTATGAGAAGATGAGCTTGTATCCCCACTGGATTCTTTAGAGTCAGATGATCCACTAGAAGTCCTTCTCCTTCTCCTAGTACTACTTTTGTTGCCTTCCGGTCTTGCTGTACCTCATCCAGAGTCTGTCTTCCTTTGCAAGTCTGTCAAACTCTACAACATGGCAGCAATCAATTGATGCTGCTCTTCTTGGGATTTAATCTATCTTCTCATGGTGGCTGCAACATCTGATGGTGTCTCTTGGAATCTCCTTCCATTAGACTCTTTGTCATCATTTTTGTTATGGACCTTTTCTCCCATGGCATCTCCCGCACGCTCGTAAGAATCCCGAGCATCATATCCATCATGGGTTCTTATAATTGAACCACCACTTACCTACCAACTGCAATTTCTGAAATACTGCCCTTGAAGGTGACTATGATTCTACAAACATGTTAGATAGAAAAATTTTTAGATGCACACATATTGATATAAATCAGAACTACTTACCTTCTCCTAGAGAAAATTATAAATAATTGTTTTTGCTTAAACACACAAAAATCTTCTTCATTTTTAGCCCTGTAATCCACTGACAGTTTGCTGAAAATCCACTGAAAAACAGTTGAAAACTGCTTGAAAAATCCACTTGAAACCCCAAATTTTCTTTCTCCCTATTAGGTCTCTTCCCCACTATCTTTCTGACGTTTCGACAATCAAAACGTCTAATTTCCTCCGCTGCTCATCAACGGTTTGTTCACCTATTTCCTTCCGGCGTGTCGGACCTGTAGTGGTCTAAGCTTCCGATTTGCATCGGTGATGCCAAGGACTATTTATTAGCGGTCAAACAGTTAATCGTTTTTCGTTGTTTCGAATCTTCAACTGTCTAAGCTTCTGAGCCATTTATCGGCAATCGGATCCTCTACTCATCGGATGGCTAGTTCACTAGGCTTCCGCAACGGCGGGTTCACCAACCATTAATCTTTTTCGATCGACGGTCTCATCAACTATAATCTTTCGATCGGCAGTCGAAAGTACTAACTACTGCGGTGTCGGGTGGTTAGTCTTCTAGGAAGCCGCAACGGCGGGCAACGATCCTACTGTGGGTTCCGCAGACCTTAATACTCCATCGGCTGTCGAAAGGACTAACCACTGTGCATCGGCGATCAGATGCACTATTCATCAGGTGAATAGTCCTTTAGACTGCCGCAACGGCAGTTTACAAACCTTTAACTTTTTTTGATCGACGATTTGATCCACTATAAATCTCCGATGACATCCATCGACGGTCTCATCGTCTAAATTTCGTCGATGGTTCCAACTAGGTGAGCCGACGTTTCGGCGGTTTCGTCAACTAACGTTCGCCGATTGACACTCCAATCATCTATCTTTCGCCAAGCGCCGATGGGTTCTGTAACATCCCTGGTTTTGACCCCAATGCACTAAATATACATGATATATATATATATATATATATATATATATATATATATATATTGTAATTAATCATGGTGTGGAGCTAAAGGCAAAATCCCCACCATCGATTTGGTTATGTTTCGATGATTGGAACTGTTACCGATGGTATATTGGGATATGTGACATACATATTAAGTTACGACATCATGTAACCATGCATTTTAATTAAATAACCCCAACCAGCTATGTTCACTGCAACCATATTGAAAAGGGCATGATTCCTAAGGATAAGGGGGGGGATGTTAAACCTTGAGCCCATGGGGGAGAAGCCAGGTGTCTCCACCCTATTTATTTTTGCTCACCTTCCCTTGTCTCATCCAACTACCATCTTGAATGCTCTGCTGTTAGCGGGGGCAGTTATTGTTGGTAGAGGAGTGTGGCAGGACTGTTAGTCCTTGCCCACATGCACACTCCACCAAGCTGACCCTTACACTGGCAGGAAGACCACTATGCCCATTATCCCATTCTCCCCACGACTGCACTCTCTCGACGACACGATTTGGGTTGCCGATCGTTCTATCCACTCTCCCCACCGCCGACCATTCATTTTCCCTCACGTTGAGCAGAGTTAAAAGGATCCACGATTCATTGATTGGGGGTTGGTTCTCCCTCTTCTCGGGGATTGCTAGTCTGTGAGATCTTCTTCCTCCCATTCACGCAGAAAGATTGTTCCCTTTTTCCTGTTTTTTGCTCCTGTTCGGACAGGGTAATGTCCTAGGTGTTCATCATTGAACCGTTGTTGTTGGCTACGTCTTTTCCCTGACGTATAGATTGGGAGTCTGTTCCTTCCCCATTTCTGCCTGTGTAAGTTCTCCATTGATTGCATTGGTTATTGTGTGTTGTAGGTTGCTGTGGAATCATTTTGGCCATGATAGGGCCAAGAATGATTCAGGGAGTTGTTCTTCCCCTGTTCAAGCATTGATAGCTGGTTTGCTGCATGCACGCAGTGGTTTTGTCTTCGGACTGCATTGGAGTGGTGAATGAGGGCCTGATGTGCTTGATAAACCTGGTGGTTTGGGAACCACACAGACAGAGCTAGTGGGTTGGCTTTCTTCTCCACAACCCCTAAATAGCACTGGAAGGGAGATCAAGGTCTGAGGGACTGCGTTGCAGAGAAAGGACTGATTTCCTTGTGTTGGGTGTGTGTGGGTGTCCTAGAAGCTAGGCTGGTTCTGGTGTAGGTGTCCTTAGCTCTTCAAGGAACTCACCAGCTTAGCATTTAGCCTTTCCTAGCTCCTGGATGGCCTAATAAACCCAACTTTGTTGGCTTGGCTGATCCGTTGTTCACCTGATAAACCCAAATTTGTTCGCTTGGCTGATCCGTTGTTCGCCTGATAAACCCCAACTGTGTTGGCTTGGCTGAACTGTGTATCCTTGTTGTGTTGATTATCCTTGGCTATGTATAATCCTGCTAGTTCCTTATTCCTTGGGGAATCATGCTCGGCTCGAGGGTGGCAGCATTGCTGAGAGGTTAAAGAGCACGCGGGCCTATGGTTGGGTGGAACGTTGCAGCGAAGTAGCTGGTTGCGGGATAGTTCACATAAGATAAGAATTCTTGACTAATCTGTTTTGCAATCATATTTATTATTAACGAATTATGATGATGGACATGTTGAATGCTGAATTGTATATGAATGAATGTTATTTTGTTTCCGCTATATATACGAACAATTATGCATCGTAGTATGTTCTATGTTTTTTAAATATCCTGCCTCAGCATTATAGGTTTGATCATGTTCATGGGGTTAGATGCTCGGATGTTTGGTGAATAGTAGCGTCCTCTTCGCCGATCGAAGGGTCGGGGACGTTACAGTGTGGTATCAGAGCTCTGGTTGTAGCATGAGCCTGAATGAGCCGTGAAGATGCAGTGACAGAGCTTATGTTGCAACATTTGGGCCTCAGAGGACCATGAAAGATTAGTTAACAAAGGCAGGTTGCTTACTGCCTAGAAGAAACCAGGAGGAAATGGGTGAATGACAGGAAAATTCGCAAAATTTTCTAAGTGCCAGAATTGTCGGCTCATCGAAAAACTTAGGGAGAAGTTCTTCTGATGCAGTGAAAAAGATAGTCTGAAGGTCACCCGGCAGATGGCAATCGAAAGAAAATTGTGGAAAGATTTGCATTCGTCGGACGTCGGCGCATCAGAGGACTAAGTGTGAAGGTCCTCCGACACAACGGAATGTTAGTCTGAAGCTCACCCACAGCGGAGAGGAATTTTGAAAATTTTACGAAGTAGTGAAATCATCGGCGATCAACAATGATTAGTTGATCGCATCGCCGATGCTTAGATGATTAAGTTGTCGATGCGGCGAAAAGTTTGGCGACTACATCGAAAGATATTAGCTAAGTTTGCGCCACCGTTGCGGCTAGCTAGAGGACTATCCTTCCGACGGATAGAGTCCCCGACTACCGATGTCGTAGTGACTAGTTGTTCCGACGGTCGATACAGTGGAAGACAAGGCGAAACTTTTCCGAAAATTTTCTAAGGAACGAGATCATCGGTGATCGAAAAAGAATAGTGGTTGGGATCGCCGATGAATAGTTGTTGGGATCGCCTACGCATAGAAGATAAAGCTGCCGAGGCTAGTGAAGTGGATCAGCGAACATCAGTTGAAGGAAGAGCCGATGCAAGGAAGAAAAATTCAAAAAAAAAATTAAGTGTTGAGTCCATCAGCGATCGACGGAAGTTAGTTGTATTGGTCACCGATGAACATCGAAAGGAGTTAGTGGTTCATGGGCTCGCCGTTGCGGAAGTCTGGAGGACTAACCTTTCGACGGATAGAGGTCTCGACTGTCGATGCCGTAGTAGTTATGCTTCCGACCGCCAATCGAAAAAGGTTAACGGATGATGAACCGCCGTTGCGGCCGCCTAGGAGACTAGCCATCTGATGCAATAATGTACCCGATCGTCGAACACATCGGAGGTAAGTTACCATTTGGATCGCCGCAACGACGGGAAATGTAGTGACTTGGATCGCCGATGTGCAAAGGTTAGTCCTTTCGATGGTCGATGGGGTATTAAGGTCCGCAGAAACCCTAGAAGGTTTGTTGGCCGCCGTTGCGGAAGCCAAGACGACTAGCCACCCGATGCACAGAGCACCCAACAGCTGATGCAGCGCATAAGTTGGTTTCATCTTCGATGCAGTGCAAGGCTTAACGGTTCTAATCGCCGATTAAGTTCAGAAGTTAGATGATTACGGACCCAATACAGCGGAGGAAATTAGACAAGCAAATCACCGATAACCCAAGGAGAAAGTTAGGGGTTCTGACCACCAGAAGGAAATAGAAGAACAACCCGTCGATGCAGATAATAAGCTTAGACGTTTTGGTCGCCGAAATGCTGGAAAGCTAGTAGAAAAGAGACCCGATGAACAGTTCGGAAGCTTAGAGGACTGAAGGTTCGATACAGCGGACTGTTAGGTGTTTCAACCGCAGGAGTGTTGAAAAAATTATTGGGAAAAAGTCCAATTGGGCCAAAGGAAATTTTGGATTTTTCAAAGTGATTTTCTCAGCAGTTTCCAGCTGTTTTTCAATGGATTTTTCAGCAGACTGTCAGTGGATTACAGGGCTAAACAAGAAGAGAGAAATTTTTGTGTTTTAACAAAATTGTTATTTTATGAATTCCTAGAAAAGGAAGGGAAGTAGTTCTGATTTATTTTAATGATATGCATCTAACAGTTTGCTACTAACATGTTTGCAGAATTATAGACACCTCCTAGAGCAGTATTCCAGATAAAACAGTGTGGTAAAGAAAGAGGTGGTTCAGTCATGAGAACCCATGATGGGTATGATGCTCCAGATTCCTACGAGCGTGCGAGAGATGCCATGGGATAAAATGTCTGTAATGGAAATGATGACATAGAGTCTAATGGAAGGAGATTCCAAGAGACACCATCAGACGTTGTAGCCACCATGAGAAGCTTGATTAAAGCCCAAGAAGAGCAGCATCAATTGAATGCTGCCATGTTGCAGAGTTTGACAGACTTGCAAAGGAAGATAGACTCGGGACGAGGTACAACAAGACCGAAAGGCAGTAAGAGCAATACTAGGAGAAGGAGAAGGACTTCTAGTGAAACATCTGATTCCGAAGAATCCAATGGAGATACAAGCTCATCTACTCGTAAAAGGAAAAGAAGAAGACACCATAGGGATCTCTCTCGAGATGAATTTAAGAAGGATAAACCTCCTACATTTGATGGTGAGATAAATAAAGACTGCATAAGAGGCTAAAGTTTGGCTTCTTGGGATAAAGAAGTACTTTCAAGTGCAGGATTATTCAGGAAACATGAAGGCAAGAGTTGCCATATTCAGTCTGAATGGAAGAGCATCCATTTGGTGTGAACACTTCAAGCAAGTAAAGAGGATCAGTGAAAGGAGATTGAAGTGAAAACAATTCAAGAAGTATTTCAGGCAGAAATACCTCTCTGATAGGTATTATGGTGATAAGATTAAGGAGTTCCATGAGCTGAGATTGGAACAACAGAGCATGGATGAATATGCAAATAAGTTCTTGGAATTATTGAGGTATGTCCGGTACATCAAAGATGAAAAAGTGAAGGTACAACAGTTTTTTAGTGGATTGCCTCAGTCTTACAAAGATAGAATTGAGTTTTACTAACCTAGAACTCTGGAAGAAGCAAGTATTGCTATGAGCAAAGCAAGGGTAAACCTGACTACCATAAGGCCCGGAAGGACACGAAGAATGAGAAGTTTGACCAAAGGAAGAAAGGTTTCAAACCTTCTATATTCAGGAATCAGCAAAAGCAGCCATCCCAAGCTGCGAGTAATCCAGTTGGAATGACAGGTGGAAAACCTAAAGATCCACCACAGAATAAAGGTCCACTCAAATGTTGGAAATGTGAAGGGCTCCACTTGTGCGGATATTGTCCACTCGAGAATGAAAGTACAAGGATAGCTTATAACATTCAGGAAGCAGAAACAGTGGGTCAAGTAGCAAGGGCAGTCCCTAGAATTTATGCAGCACTGGAGGACCACCAGGAAGATCACCAGTCAACTGTGGTTGAAGTTGCAGGTAAGATTGTTGAACAATCTATTTCTATTTTGATTGACTTTGGTTATACTCACAGTTACATAACTTCTAGAGTAGTGGAGATTTGTGCTTTTAAGAAGGTAAAGCATAGAAAATCTTGGTTAGTTTAGCTAGCAACTGGGACTAAGAGAAAGGTCAGTGAAGTAATGGAGAAATGTCCATTGATCATGAATGGATTGATCATTTGTGTAGATCTGAATGTTCTACCGCTTGGATCCTATGATGTTCTCATTGGAATGGATTGGTCAGAAGCTCACAGAGTGAAGCTTGACTGTTACAATAAGACTTTTGAGTGAAAGGTATTCGAAAGGTAATCTCAGTAAGGCAGGTTTCAGCAATGCAGTTGAAGAAGTTCTGTAGGAAGGGTTGCCAGTTGTATGCAACTCATATTTTGGAACCAACAAGAGATGAAACTCCTAGGTTGGAAGACTATCAGGTGTTGCAGGAATTCAAGAATGTGTTTCCTGATGAGATTCCAGGGCTTCCTCCAAAGAGGGACATTGATTTCACAATTGAACTTGTGCCAGGAGCAGCACCAGTGTCGAAGACACCCTACAGGATGAATATCGGAGATGCTAGAGTTGAAGATGCAACTGCAAGAGTTGTTGGAAAAGAAGTATATCCTGCCGAGTGTGTCTCCTTGGGGAGCACCGGTTCTGTTTGTAAAGAAGAAAGATGGTACACTCAGGTTAAGTATTTATTACAGATAGTTGAACAAGGTTACTGTGAAGAATAAATATCCTTTGCCTAGGATTGATGACCTCTTTGATCAAATGAGAGGAGCAAAGGTATTTTCCAAGATTGACTTGAGGTCTGGTTACCATCAGGTGAGAATCAAGGATGAAGACATTCATAAGATAGCCTTCAGGACAAGGTATGTGCATTTTGAGTTTGTGGTGGTACCATTTGGTCTCACAAATGCACCGGCTACATTTATGTGTCTTATGAACAGTGTCTTCAGCAACTATTTGGACAAAATTGTTCTTGTTTTCCTGGATGACATGCTTGTTTATTCTAAGAATGAGGAAGAACATGAAGAGCATTTGAGGTTGACGTTGCGATTGCTCAGGGAGCACCAGCTGTATGCAAAACTAAGAAAGTGTGACTTCTATAGACATAGAATTCAGTAGTTGGGTCACATTATCTCAGAAGAGGGTATATCTGTGGACCGTGAAAAGATTGAATCCATTATGAATTGGCCTACTCCAAGAAATGTGACGGATGTAAGATCTTTTATGGGACTTGCAGGATACTACAAAAGATTCATTGAGGGATTTTCCAAGGTCGCACATGCAATCACTTCTTTGCAAAATAAGGGGATAAAGTTCGAATGGACATCGAGGTGTGAAGAAAGCTTCCAACTGTTGAAGAATCTTCTCACCAGTGCACCAATATTGAAGGTTGCAGATCCAGAGAAAAACTTTGTGGTATGTACCGATGCATGCGGACAAGGGCTTGGAGGAGTCCTTATGCAGGACAAGCACGTAATATGTTATGATTCGAGAAAGCTGAAGGAGCATGAGAAAAACCATGCCATTCATGATCTTGATCTTGCAGCCATAGTACATGCTCTCAAGAGGTGGAGGCATTACTTGATGGGTAGAAGATTTGAGCTCAGGACAGACCATTGTGGTCTAAAGTATCTATTTGATCAACCTACTTTGAATGCTAGGCAAGCAAGATGGCTGGAATTTTTATGTGAGTTTGATTTTGAAAGCAAGCACATAAAGGGGAAAGAGAACAATGTAGCTGATGCGCTCAGCAAGAAGATGCAAGAAATGCATGTGACATTTCTTAGTATTTTCCAATCAGATTTGAGGCAGCAGATTGTTAATCATGTTTCCGGAGATGAATTGTATGAGCAGGTAAAGGACAAATTGCAGCTGCAAAGTCTTGAGAAGAGGTATGAGGGATATAAATTGGGATAATATGGAATTCTTACTTATAAAGGTAGAATTTATATTCCAGATGTAGTATATTTGAGGAGAGTTGTTATGGATGAAACCCATCAAGCTCCGTATTTAGGTCACCTAGGATATCATAAAACAATTGCTATATCTAGAAAGCAGTACTTTTGGCCAGGAATGAAAAAGGACATGGATGAATACATTTCAAGGTGCATGAAATGTCAACAGGTAAAGGTTGAGCATCAACACCCAGCGAGCTTGTTGCAGCCTTTGCCAGTTCCGGAATGGAAATGGGAAGTTATTTCCATGGATTTTATTACAGGATTGCCGATGACTTGGAGACAACATGATTCCATCATGGTTGTGGTAGATAAGTTGACAAAGGTAGCACATTTTATACCCGTGAAGTCTACGCATAAGACTTATGACATTGCAAAGATCTTCATGAAAGAGATTTTCAAATTGCATGGATTGCCGAAGGCAATAGTCTCTGACAGAGATGTCAAGTTCACTTCCAATTTTTGGAAGGGGTTGTTTGCAGATTTAGGTACAAAGCTAAACTTCAGCACTGCATACCATCCTCAGACAGATGGGCAGATAGAGAGAGTTAATCAGGTACTTGAAGATATGCTTCGCATGTACGTGATGGACAAACCAACCAAGTGGGAAGATTACTTACACTTGGTAGAGTTTGCTTATAACAATGGACAACAGGCATCCTTGGGGATGAGTCCATACAAAGATTTGTATGGAAGAAGGTGTAGGACACCAGTGACTTGGGATAACCCAGTGAACAGGGTTGTGCTTGGACCAGAATTGCTCAAGAAAATGGAGCAAGAGGTTGTAAAGATCAGGTAGAATCTGAAAGCAGCACAAGACAGATAGAAAAGCTATGCCGATAAGCATAGGATGAACAGAGAGTTCAGTGTTGGGATCACGTTTACCTTAGAGTGAGGGCAAATAAGAGTTCCTTGAAGCTTGGAAGTTGTGCCAAGCTGTCACCAAGATATTGTGGGTCGTTTGAAGTGCTTGAAAGAATAGGGCCAGTTGCATATAGACTTGCATTGCCTACTAGCACTAGAGCTCATAATGTTTTTCATGTTTCTTTGCTTAAGAGATATGTACATGATCCTAACCATGTGATAAATTGGGATGCGATTCAGGTGGAACCCGAGGGAGAGTTCCAAATCGAGCCAATGCGCATCCTCGACAGGAAGGTCACAATGCTCCAGAACCGAGCCATAGGGCAGGTGAAGGTGCAATGGGAGCACTGAGGACAGTGCTATTGAAGGGGAAGGGGAATGTAACATCCCCGGTTTTGAACCCGATGCACTAAATATACATAATATATATATATATATATATATATATATATTGTAATTAATCATGGTGTGGAGCTAAAGGCAAAAGNAATTAATCATGGTGTGGAGCTAAAGGCAAAAGCCCCACCATCGATTTGGTTACGTTTCGGTGATTGGAACTGTTACCGATGGTATATCAGGATATGCGACATACATATTAAGTTATGACATCATGTAACCATGCATTTTAATTAAATAACCCCAACCAGCTATGTTCACTGCAACCAAATTGAAAAGGGCATGATTCCTAAGGATAAGGGGGGGGATGTTAAACCTTGAGCCCATGGAGGAGAAGCCAGGTGTCTCCACCATGTTTATTTTTGCTCACCTTCCCTTGTCTCATCCAACTACCACCTTGAATGCTCTGCTGTTAGCGGGGGCAATTATTGCTAGCAGAGGAGTGTGGCAGGACTGTTAGTCCTTTCCCACACGTACACTCCACCAGGTTGACCCTTATGGCTAGCAGGAATATGACTACGCCGATTATCCCATTCTCCCCACGACTGCACTCTCTCCACGACGCGATTTGTGTTGCCGATTGTTCTGTCCACTCTCCCCACCATTGACCGTTCATTTTCCCTCACACTGAGCGGAGTTAAAAGGAACCACGATTCATTGATTGGGGGTTGGTTCTCCCTCTTCCCGGGGATTGCTAGTCTGCGAGATATTCTTCCTCCCGTTCACGCTGAAAGATTGTTCCCTTTTTCCTATTTTGCGCTCCTTTTCGGACGGGGTAACGTCTTGGGTGTTCATCGTTGAACTGTGGTTGTTGGCTGCGTCTTTTCCCTCACGTACAGATTGGGAATCTGTTCCTTCCCCATTTCTGCCTTTGTAAGTTCTCTAGCGATTGCATTGGGGATCGTGTGTTGTAGGTTGCTGTGGAATCGTTTTGGCCACGATAGGGCCAAGAACGATTCAGGGAGTTGTTCTTCCCTTGTTCAAGCGTTGATAGCTGGTTTGCTGCATGCACGTAGTGGTTTTGTCCCTGGACTGCATTGGAGTGGTGAATGAGGGCTTGATGTGCTTGATAAACCTGGTGGTTTGGGAACCACACGGACAGAGCTAGTGGGCTGGCTTTCTTCTCCTCAACCCCTGAATAGCACTGGAAGGGAGATCAGGGTCTGAGGGACTGCGTTGCAGAGAAATGACTGATTTCCTTGTGTTGGGTGTGTGTGGGTGTCCTGGAAGCTAGACTGGTTCTGGTGTAGGTGTCCTTAGCTTTTCAAGGAGCTCAACAGCTTAGCATTTATCCTTTCCCAGCTCCTAGATGGCCTGATAAGCCCAACTTTGTTGGCTTGGCTGATCCGTTGTTCGCCTGATAAAACCAACTATGTTGGCTTGGCTGAACTGTGTATCCTTGTTGTGTTGATTATCCTTGGCTATGTATAAGCTTGCTAGTTCCTTATTCCTTGGGGAATCATGCCCGGCTCGGGGATGGCAGCATTGCTGGGAGGTTAAAGAGCACGCGGGCCTATGGTTGGGTGGAACGTTGCAGCGACTTAGTTGGTTGCGGGACAGTTCACATAAGATAGGAATTCTTGACTAATCTGTTTTGCAATCATATTTATTGTTAACAATTGTGCATCGTAGTATGTTCTATGTTTTTTAAGTATCTTTCCTCAGCATTATAGGTTTGATCATGTTCATGGGGCTAGATGCCCAGATGTTTGGTGAATAGTAGCGTCCTCTTCGCCGGTTGGAGGGTCAAGGACCTTACAGGTTCGACACTTAGATAAATTTTCGAAGAAATTTCTTATTTATCGGCTCTTCCTTCAACTAAGTTTCACCGACGTTTCGGCGGTCTTCAGGAGATCTCCGCCGAAACTGCGGCTCTTCCTTCAAGTAATAATCGCCGATCCTCTTCACTAGACCTCGGCAGCTTCATCTTCTATTCGTTGGCGATCCCATCTTCTAGTCATCGGTGATCCCAAAAGCTAAACTTTTTCGATCGTCGATGATCTCGTGCCTTAGAAAAATTTCAGAAATTTTCCGCTTTGTCTTCCGCCACATCAGCTGTCAGAACAACTATCTGCTGCGGCATCGGTGGTCAGGGACTCTATCTGTCCGAAGGATAGTACTTTGGGCAGCCGCAACGGCGGGTAGTAATCCCACTAATTCTTCTGATGTAGTTCATTGGCGGTTCCATCGTCTAACCATCGGTGATGAAATCAACTAAATGTCACTGATCCGGCTAGCTAATTTCACCGCCGCCGAGGTCTGCATCGGAGGTTCTTCAGACTAATCTGTCCGCTGCATCGGGTGGGATT
Source organism: Pseudotsuga menziesii (assembly GCA_001517045.1). Taxonomy (NCBI): domain Eukaryota; kingdom Viridiplantae; phylum Streptophyta; class Pinopsida; order Pinales; family Pinaceae; genus Pseudotsuga; species Pseudotsuga menziesii. The sequence goes on from LPNX010167944.1 coordinate 184,337, forward strand.
CCCACTAAGTCCTTTGATGAGCCGATAGTCTTACACTTAGAAAAATTTCGTGAATTTCCTTCCATTGGTCTCTCGTCGGGAAGTCTTCCGACTAACCATTCCGTTGTATCGGAGGATGTTCCCACTTAGTCCTTCGATGAGCCGATGACCTAAGACTTAGAAAAATTTCGTGAAAGTTTTCTGTCACAAATTTCTGATTTCTGCAGGGCAGAAGGCAACCTACCTCTGCTAGCTGATCTTTCATGGCCCATTCAGGCCCATGCTGCAACGTTAGCTCTGATACCACACTATAACGTCCCCGACCCTGCGACTGGCGAAGAGGACGCTACCATACATCAAACATTCGAGCAACTAGCCCCATGAACATGAACATACATAGATATAATGCTGAAACAAAATGCCTGAACTTATTACATACTAAGATGCATAATCGTTCATATACACAGCGGAAGCAAAACAACATTCATTCATATACATGTTCATCATAATTCATTAACAGTAAATGTAACTGCAAAAGTAAAATAGACAAGAATACTTATCTTGTAAGAAATGTCCTGCAACCAGCTACATCGCTGCAATGTTCCACCCAACCATAGGCCCGTGTGCTCTTTAATCTCTCAGCAACGCTACCACCCCCGAGCCGAGCATGATTCCTCGAGGAATAAGGAACTAGAAGGATTACACATAGCCAAGGATACACAAAACATCAGGGATACACAGTTCAGCCAAGCCAACACAGTTGGGTTTATCAGGCAATCACAGACCAGCCAACACAGTTGGGTTTATCAGGCCATCCAGAAGCTGGGAAAGGCTAAATGCTAAGTTGGCGAGCTCATTGGAGAGCTAAGGACACCTACACCAAGACTAGCCTGACTTCTAGGACACCCACACACACCCAACACAAGGAAATCAGTCCTTTCTCTGCTACACAGTCCCTCAAGCCCTGACCTCCCTTCCAGTGTTATTCAGGGGTTGTGGAGAAGAAAGCTAGCCCTCTAGCTCTGTCTGTGTGGTTCCCAAACACACCAGGTTTGTCAAGCAAATCAGGCCCTCATCACCACTCCATTACCGTCTAAAGACCAACCACTGCATGCATGCAGCAAAACCAACACTTCATGGCTTGGACAAGGGAAGACAATCCCTGAGTCGTTATTGGCCTTATTATGGCCAAAACGACTCCATAACAGCTTACAGTAGCCCAAAACGCAAAGAAAGACACAACCAACAAAATGTGAATGAGACCACAGCCAACACAACGTAGGTACTCACAACAACCACCGATCAGAGGAAGAACAACGGCCTTGATTCACGATGAAGTAACATGACATTACACAGTCCAGGCATAGGCAACAACATTGGAAAACAATGGTCCTTCCTCAACAATGAAGCCACGACACATTTTCACAGTCGGCAATGGTGGAGTAAACACAGACTCTTTGCGTGAACAGGAGGGAAACATCTCACAAAAGAAACCACAAAAAGCATCTCATTGTCTGACAATGGAAAAAGGGAAATCGATTCTCTGCAAAGATCAGAGGGAGAACAAATCCACAGACCAACAATCGGTGAGAGAAGGGAGAACGAACCCCCACACAATGGATCGTAAATCGTTTTATCTCCGCTCTGCATGAGGAATGAGCAGCCAACGATGGAGATAGTGGATAGAACCCCTCGGGCACCCCAAACGGCGTGTGAGGAAACCACTCCCAGTCCGTGCGCGTGACTAAATCAGCTGGTGGAGAGTGCATGGGGGTAAGCCTGCCACCCACCACTACCCAGCATTAACTGCCCTCAACTAAAACAAGAGTTTAATGGTTGACACATGGCTTTTCCCCATGGAGTCCAGGTTTAACAATCCCCCCCTCCTTATCCTTAGGAAAATCATGCCCTGTTCAATATAGTTGGATCGACATAGCTGGTTGGGGTTATTTAATTAAAATGCATAGTTACACGATGCCACAATTTAATACGTGTTGTATATTCCAATATACTATTGGCAACAATTCCAATCCGAAACATAACACAACCAAATCAATGGTGGGGCCTTTGCCTTTAGCTCCGCACCATGATTATTTACAATGTATATATATATATATATATAATGCATGGGATCGATCCCGGGGTGTTACACTTTAGACTCGGTGAAGATACTAATCCTAGGGGGCATCCCTAAGACCAAGATGACCCTAAAAGGAGGAAAACAAGTAGATAACCTAAGGTATATTGATTAGATCTCTTAGTGTTGTATTTAATTAGAGTTTTGGATGGTTACTAAGAGGAGGAAAGTGTCTATGTGAAAAGTGTAAATTTCCTTTAAAACTCAAACTAGGGCTACACAATATTTTTTTTTTTTACTCATAACCACACATGAGTTTCTTTTACTAGTAATGCAATAGAAAACAGATACTGAGAAACATTAACAAAAATCACATTAATATAGACACAATATTTTTTGGGTATGAAAACCCCTAGATAAAACCCAAGATGGGAAAACCGGTCTAACATTCAGATATAAAATTTTATTATGAAGGTATAGAAAAAATAAAATATAGTGGTTCAGTACACCCAACCTGGAAAAATAAAACCTCTGCAAAATCACTAAGCAAACCCAACAAACAGTACGGCATGCGCAGTTGTACGAACTCCAACATCGGTTGTACTTCCCTCTGCGTCAGTTGTACGGTCCAACGTTTAGGTGTACGAAATCTGTACGGTTGATGTGCGGCCTTCCTCTGCTACATACGTCCTCCCTCTGTGTGATCTTGTACGGCCCTGTGCTCTGCCTAGTAACTCAGCGAATCCTCCGAGTGAGTGCTCCTCCGTCTTCTCTGTAAACTTCTCTATCTGAATTCTCTGTTTGTCTATATCTCTCTTGGTTATATGCCCTCTCCACGAAATCTTCTTTTAAGTCAATGGCTAAGCGAAAACCCTAACCCTCACTATGGATCAACAGATGAGGTCCTTCAGTGAGATCAATGGCCAAGATTAGATTAGCCATCATTTAAATTATTTCACTTTTCAGTTTATAAAAGTGACTCCATTAAGTCAAAATCAAATTAGATTAATTAATGTATTTTCCTAAGTCTGAACTTAGGAAAATCACATTAATACATTTGGCTTCATGTTTAATGTCTTCTAGCATGCAAGGACACATGTAATGATAGAAGGCCTTCCTTGTTGCCACTTTATAACACAAAACTATGTCTGCAAAATGCCTTGGTGAAAATGTTTGCCACTTGCTCATCTGTCTGAATGTATTCTAACCGAATGGTTCGTTTCTGTACACAATCTCTCAGGAAGTGGTACCGGATTTCTATGTGTTTTCTCTGGTCATGGAACACTGGATTTTCAGATAGCCTGTTGCCACTCTGATTGTCACAGTGAACCACTGTAGCCTCTATCTCACACTCAAATAACCTTGACAGCAACTTCCTCAACCAAATTCCCTCACATGCAGCCAAGTTGGCTACCATGTTGGAGAAACCAAATCTAGTTGTCCGTTAGTCGAATCCGACTATGATTTTAATAATGAATATGAATAATAATAATATATTGGATGATGATAATAATTTCAAAGGAGGCTCGCCTTTATAGGCTTTGAGGGTGAAGTGTTACACCCTTCCATATAATTAACTAATCTAATCAATAATTTATTTATATTCGTTACATTGCCACTCCCTTTAAAGGAGCTTTATCCTCAAAGCTCGAATATTTTCCTAATGTTGTTCTTCATTCTGACTCGGTGTCGGTATTAGAATCGGACGAGGTCTCTTATGTAGAGACTTGCACTTCCTTTCCATTGATGATTTTGCACTGTATTGCCATCTCATTGTTCCTACATTTATGACCAGGGGTCCAATCATCACCCCATCGACGACATATGTTTTTCTTCCTTTTTTTATTATCAGCGTAATTGTTAGATGACTTCGATCTATTTTCCATTTCATAGTCATATGATTGAGGTTTGTGGCATTGATGACCGGGTGACCAAGTATCTGCACAGTACCTACATTGTGTCTCTTTTTCTTGCCGATAATGGTTATCGCCTCTTGTTTTAATTCTTTCCAATTTGCGTTCTATGGCTTTTGCTTTATGTCTTGCTACTTCTACGTTAGGTATGTCATGCAACTTTAACTCTTTTTGGATGTATGGTTTAAGACCCCCTAAATAGGTTTCGAGTCTTTGCTTGTCAGATAACCCAACTACTTGTGTGGATAAGGATTCCCATTGATGAGTGAATTCCTAAACGTTTCTGACTTGTTGTAGTCTGGTAAGTTTACTGAAAAATTCATCTTCTTTGATTCCTTGAAACCTATTAAAAAAAATCATTTTTGAACAAGTTCCAGGTGTAGGTAAAATTATCTCTCTTCCACCATAAGTACCCATTATAGGCGTACCCTTCCATATGCATTGACGCATATTTCACCTTTTCCTCGTCATATTGAATGTTGTAAATGTTGAAGTATTCTTCTGCTTTGTTTATCCAAGCAATGCATTGGTCTTCACTCCCATTGTATTTTGACAACTCTATTTTTGCCTTCGGTGGGTGCACTTTGTAAGGGCGACGTTGATTTGCTTTTGCCTTATGGTTTGATGGTGGCTCGGAACTACTGGACGATGAAAGTGACATATTTGAATTGCTTCGTTGTTGGTGGTGATTTTTAGTTTTCTTATTCTCTACTATTTTACTGATAGAGTCTATTTTGTTGTTTAATCATGCCCCCACCTCTGGCAGTACTTGTGTTTCTATCTCTTGCTTAAGCGTCGCATTGTTAATCTTTATTTCTTTTCGCAATTCTTCTTGATTATTTGCGAGTGTTTCCTGGGTGGCAACATGAAATGAGGCATCTAACATGTCTAGACTGCTGACTTGGTCCGGACTGGGTATGAGCTTTTGTAACATCTTGATTAATGTATTATGGTTCTGCGTCATGGTGCTTATGTTATGTGTTAAGGTGTTTATGTTTTGAGTCATGGTACTCATTTTGTCATCCAAATATTTTTGTTTTTCGTTCAGGATGTCAAATTTTTCATCCAACCTTCTTTCCAGTACCAGAACAAGCTCGCCTTGAGTAATGTATTGTTATTTTGCATATTTTCCTTCAAGGATTTTAGGTCAGTGACAAGGGACCTCATGTCCTTCTCCACTTTTTCGATTTTATCTTTCAGTTTTGCCAGGGTCTTGGACCTTGTATGCGGAGGTGTGTATTTCAACGCTATTTTTGGCATTTTGAGGTGAAAATTTGAATAATAATATATTAATTAATTAATTAATTAATATTATTATTATTATTTATAAACTATATATATTTTGTATATAGTTTTATTTTAAACAATTATTATAATATTATTATTTTTAACAATATTAAAATAATAATAATTATTATTATTAATGTTTTTTTTTTGAAATTTTGTAATGTTATGATGAAATATTATAATATTATTATTATATATATATTTTTAATAAAATTATAATATTATTATTATATATAATTTTTATTAAAAACTGTTTTGCAGGTTTACGGGCGTGAAGGTTGGCGGCTGTGGAGATGAGATAAGGTAGTCACCGGAGGGAGTCGTGATCGGTCCAATAGCCGCGACGCAGTGTGTGAGGAGGGTTGGCGGGACGAAGGAGCGTAGGAGTGGAAGAGCGGGGAGGATCGTGGAGGAGAGCAACGTGCAGGTAGGGGAGTTGGGATGACCGCGCGGTGAGGTATGGTTGGCGCCATCGAGAATGGATGCGTCATGATGGAGAATGGACATGGGAAGAAGGATGAAGGGTGCGGGGGAATGGAGGAGTGAAGGCGGATGGGGGGTGGAAGGCACAGGAGGCACGAGGGCATGAAGAGGAGGGCCGAGGAAGGGAGGGTCAAGCTGATGGGAAGTGCAGGGGTGTAGAGAGAAGACCAGGCGCATGGGTTGAAGTTGCTGAGGGATCAACAGCATGAGGTAGAGAGGATCTGCGTGGAGGCACCACCGCGTGGACAGAAAGTGGACGCGGAAGGAGGTGGCACAATGTGTGTGCAGGTAGCGTGGAGGGCAGGCGAATGGAGCAGGTGTGTGGTGGGATGATGATGAAGAGTGAGAGGAGCGTGAAGGTGAGGGGATGGAGGATTAAGCAGCGGAAATAAAATGAGGAAATGATGAGCCGAGTCTGAGCTCAGAAAGAGGAGACGAATCCAACCTCAGCGTTGGAGGAGCCGAATCCGAGCTCAAGTCGAAGGAGCCGAATCCGAGCTCTGATACCAAATGGAGCAACCGAATTTGGTTGTCCATTAGTGGAATCCGACTATCATTTTAATAATGAATATGAATAATAATAATATATTGGATGATGATAATAATTACAAAGGAGGCTCGCGTTTATAGGATTTGAGCGTGAAGGGTTACACCCTTCCATATAATTAACTAATCTAATTAATAATTTATTTTCTATTCGTTACACATGTAGTCAGCCTCTGCCGAGCTCAATGCAACTGATTTATGTCTCCTGCTGAACCAAGAGACAACCCCTAACCCAATGCTGAAGCAGTAACCTGAAGTGCTCTTTCGGTCTTCTACACATCCTGCCCAGTTAGCATCTGTGAAGCCTGCTAACTATACACTCCCACAGTCCCACTGCGCTCATAAACCAACCCATACTCCATTGTACCTCTGATGTAGCGAAGCACGTGCTCTACAGTTGCCCAATGTACTCTTTGAGGGTCCACCATGAACTAGCTCAAAGAGTTTAATGCAAAGCTAATGCCCGGCCTTGTGTTGACTAGATACATGAGCAATCCAATAAGTTGGCGATACAATGTAGGATCAAACTCGTCTGATCCCGATGCATCAATCTTCCTCCAGTTGGAAACTAGAGGTATGGACATGGGTTTACAATCCACCATCCCGAATATCCTCAAGATCTCCACCGTATACTTCCCCTATCCAATGAAGAAGCACCCATATCTCTTCCAAACCTCCAAGCCTAGGAAGTAATGCATCAATCCAAGGTCTTTCATCTCAAACTCAACTGCAAGGTTGGACTTGCAGTCGTCAATCAACCTCTCATCTCCTGTAAGAAAGAGATCATCTACATACAGTACCAGTATGAGAGGCACCTCACCTGACAAGAAGTACAAGTTGTGGTTTGCCTCACTCCGTTGGAATCCCATCTCCCATAGATAGCTCTCTATCCTCGAGTACCATGCCTGAGGTGCCCGCTTGAGCCCATAAAGAGCTCTCTGCAACCTGCATACATGTGACTCCATGTTCTTCACATCGAACCCCTCGGGCTACTCAATGAATACTTCCTCCTCTATAACTTCATTGAGGAAAGTAGTCTTGACATCCATCTAATGAACTCGCCAACCCATCTTTGTTGCTAATGAGACAATGGTCATAATAGAAGAATATATGGCGACAGGGGCGAAGGTCTCCTCATAGTCAATACTCGTTTTCTGTGAGAACTCATTTTCCACAAAGCGTGCCTTGTACTTCTCCACGATTCTGTCTGCTGCATGCTTTATCTTGTAGATCCATCTGGATCCCACCACCTTTTTACCTTCTTGCCTTAGTAGAAGCTTCCATACCTGATTATTCATTATTGAGTCATACTCCTCAACCATGGCCTCCTGCCACACGTCATGTCGTGCAACCTCCTCGAAACTAGAAGGTTCGTAGTTAATCAACTCTGTCATCAATGCCATATGGCTAAGTCTCTCTGGTGGTTTGCTCTGCCTCATGGAGCTCTATGGAATAGTCACATGCTTGGAATCCTGAACTATGGACCTAAACTAATTACGTCGTGGCCTAGTGTCTACCTGTTGCGGCTGCTGGACATCCATCTCCTGCTGCAGCTCATCCTCCAAGTCAATGACTGAAGGATCATGTCCACATGACTTCCTCTGAATACCAGAACCTGTGCTCTATGTCTGTACCTGTGGCTCCTCCAACTTGACCCCCGAGTCCTGTGATGGTTGCTCATGTACTGGTAAGTCCATAGATCTCTACAAGGATCCATCCTCATCAAACTGGACATCCATGCTCACAATGATCCTCTTGTGAGCAAGAATATATACTCTGTATGCATTCGAAGTCTCACTGTAACCAACAAGTAACCCCTTCTTTCCAGAAGGGCCCAACTTCTTCCTAGTGTCAGCACGAATGTGACAATAGTAGACACTCCCAAATATACGCAAGTGGATCGCATCTGATCTAGTGCCTGTGAAGACCTCCTCGGGTGTCTTCCTCCCCAAGAAATTCTGCAAGAAAACAAAATCACTCTTAATACAGACTTAGCTTATCACCCACAGAGAGATGGATTTGATTAAAGAACTTCATGAAACCATTTTCCATCTATAGAGAGAGGTCATGCCCAAGTTCAGAAGAGTGGAGCACCATGCAAAATCCTCTATGGAATATCCAAAGACATATCAAGGACCAGAAAGGGAGGAACCTTCGGTCAACAAAATGATTGATTGTCATTGGCACCCTCAGCACAACACAAGTCAATCATCTACTCCGCATTAGAATGATATATCCTTAATCTCCAGACCACTAGGTTATTCGAATTACCATGTTTTTATTTAGCTATGTGTTGTAAATGCCTCTTTTGTTGTAGTAGTTTTATAAGAATAAATACATGTAAGCTAGCAAAAATTAAAAGCAACAATAGGGTTATATGGATGAAATCTAGAGATGTTGACAATTTTGAAAATGGACAAACATAACCCTTGTCCCCCTTTTTGTATCTATTTAGCTAGACGGTTCAACGACAGCTCCTTTTAATTTAAATTTCTCGGTTTTGTTAAAAAAAACATATAGGCTTACATATAACTTTAGACTTAAGCAAAATAAGGTGAAGCTTTCACATTTTCTCTATGACATTGCTACCATTATAAAATGTTTATTGAATGTCAAACCCTCCCAAACCCTTTACTACTAAAAGCATTGGGATGAGTTCCACTAAAATAAACCCTAACAATATCATTTCATGCACACCACACAAATTGTTAGCATCATTTGTATCTCTATCCTGTACATTAAAACCAATATGAAAGGGAATTAGAAGAGATGAAAGGAATTGAAAGGAGTTTCAATATCACTTACAAAAAAAAACGTGACAACTCTCGCCTCTTATAGGAATAGAGGAGTTTGCATAAAGAGTGTAGAAAAAAATACAAAAAAATATGTGAATGAATGAGGAAGGAAGATGATTAATGCAAAACCATGAAATCACATAATATACATTATCTCCCATTTTCAATATACATTACAATAACAATTTTTAGAATTTTGTCATTGAAATATTTTCAATATATCATTTAATAATAATTTGTAGAATTTTGTCATTAAAATTACTATAAGGCCAATTAAAATTGTTATAAATATAATCATATTTTTGTAGGATTTTGTTACTCGTATTATTATAGGACCCATTAAAAATGCTATAAATATATAAGATAATATATTATCAAATTAATACTTTACATGTTTTCCACTCAAAAGCATAGTCAACGCTGGAGGACCAAAAGTATATCATCTGGATACCACTTTGATTCTTCTTTGGCTTCATCTTTATTTTAAGATCCTACATGCACTAGTGCTTTCAATTGCACAAAGTAGAAATATCAACAAGACTTGTTGATTTAGGTTGAAACTCGTTGCTTCCTTCCTCTTTTATGTACTCTACAAATTTTAGCCAATTTTTTTAAAGAATCAATCGGATATAATTTTTTTTCGAAGACTATTATTGTGGATTAATGCATATGTTGTTGTAGTTTTGACAACCTAACTTGACAAGGACATCAAGTGAGGCCCAATAGATTTACAAAAACAAAGACCCCAAAGATGCTCATAATTCACAATGCTCAACTTACGTTGTTTTTCATTGAATTATATAAATTGAAATTTCATGATATCTAATATAAATACTTTGTATTTATAAAAAATTAAACCTAAATTGTTTATATAATTAAACTATGTATTTATCGAAGATACTTCCAATTCTTACAAACCTCTACCAAAATGTATGTATTAAACTATTAGCAAACCTTAATAATGACATAATTAATAATCATAAATTAAAATAAAATAACAAGCAACCAATAATATTAATAAAATGAATTATAATATGAAAACCAATAATAATAATAAAATGAATTATAATATGAAAACCAATAATATTAATAAAATGAATTATAATATATTATAAATCTTAATCTATAAATAATACACAAAATTTAACATAAATTAATAATAAAAAAACATAAATAAAACATTTTAAATTTCTAAAAAAATAAATATATAAGTAATTTATGAACATTTTATGATTGTTTTTAATCTTACATATATTACCAAAAAAAATAGTTTGGGTTTACTTTACAAAATTTGTTTCGTTTTCATTTTAACATTAAATTACGAATCATGGTAAAGAATATGATCTTTTTAACACATTGATTTTTTATTATTGGGGTTTTTACATAGTAGTCAGTGTCAAACTTCACTCTTCAAGTTCGTTAATTAATATATAAAAATAATAATAATGATTTGCATCATTGGATGTAAGGTTGGACTCATTAAGAACTCGGAATGTCATTTTGTTGTTTTCATTGGTAAAAATCATCTCCATTGTCCATCATGTCCCTTGCTCATCTGAGCTAGTCTAGAGGCGTCTTTGTGCAATGTAAAATAAAACTGAGCAATATAATTTTATAGGATATGGGATACATAAACATGATAAAATCTTATGCAGAGGGCTTAAAATCTCAGCAAAATCAATGCATATTCACCTAAAACTTAAAAAAAACATTGCAAATTCAAAGGTTATGTTTAGAAATGGAATTTGAGGGCACATTGTAAGAAAATCCATACTAACCATTGCTTTTCCTAAACTTCTCAATCCTCGATATAAAACGTTTTTTCGATTAGGACATTGTGAACACCACATATGGATCTCAAGGTGTTGACCATGGTGAAAGGTGGAAAGTTGGGACGTAGGACAAACATGAATCTTATAGGGATTAAGGGTTATGAACAATACCTTAAACTACTATATTTGACCATGCTCGAGAATATTTGGTCTTTGAGTGGGAGTTAAGTGTCATTATGAGGTTTTTTCAACATCGAGGATGGGTCTCAAAGCCTTGACCATTGTTAGGTGAGGAAACTTGTGACTTGGGAACTAAAGGAAGGTTATAGGTCTTGAGAGCCATGGATAATGCCTTAGACCACCATACATGACCTCTCTTGGGAAACTTGGGACTGTGTGTGGGGAAATGGGTGCCAATATGTGGTTTTGTAGATTAGGGATATATTTTTTTGGCCTAACTATTATTAAGGTAGGAAACTTAATTTGTAGGCATGTTATCCCTTAAATTGTATGAGGATCACACGTGATTTTCATCACATCATTTGTGAATTTTTTCACAAGGATCGAGCTTGCAGATCTTCATAGATAGACAATTGGATGGGTAGGGGGTACACTTATGTTCTTGATTGAGAGATGGTGCTTCCTAATGGTAGAGTGTTTTCCACGGTGATTGTTAAGAGGTATGATGTGATGTGTTCTCATGTCTTCATGGTTTTTATTGGTAAAGTATTATGTGCCTAACAAGTAAAATAATGCTCATAAGGTGATGTACTCCCTCTAAATGATGATTAAAGAATACTTGACTAAGGTGATAAGACAATTCATTACCACTTAAGTATTTTATGGAATGGGAACCCATCAACTTAGGGTCTCCCTAAGTTTTTAAGTGTTGATAATTGTACTTTTTAAGTGACGAATTAATTAAATCATCTCGCTTTGGGTCTTCTAAGGTTTTAGTGTGGTTAATTAAAGTCAATTGCGGAATAGAACTAGTCCCACTAATTAACCAAAGTACCTAAAGTTTGCGCTTCAGATTAACTTAAAAAACACTTAAAGAGGGGGTCACTATGCACAATGTCTCTCGTGCAAGGAAATTGATGATTATTTCATGAATATTAGGGTTAAGGGGCTCCTACATGGAATGACCTAGGGGATTTGAAATAACTTTGCACAAAGGAAGTTGTTACACTTTTGGAGGGGTATCCTAAGTTTGAAAGAGGTTATATTTTGATAGATTTCCCAAAATCAATAGCATTAGAAGCAGCGTGACCGTAGGATTTTCAAAATGTGGTTATAATAGAAATCCAACAAATAGTGAGAAAGTTGGAAATTTCAAAACTGATGCCTTGAAGCACTTGTTGTTTTTTTGGACCACTCAATTAAAGGAGCATCCCACATCGAATGGTTGAGCATTTTCATGATTTTAAGAGAGATTCATTGATAAATGATCAGGGTGTAGAATGTTTGTTTAATCACTCAAATGAGGGGTGCACCTTGGTTTTTGAGCACGAAGGGTGGGTCATAGGGTCTTAATCATGTATGAGAGAGGAGACATTAGTCTTGGGCCATATACGAAGCTTTTAATCTCCCATGGCCATGAATGGGGCCTTGAACCAATACATAAGATCTCCCTTACGATCTTTGACATTTGAATTAGGAGATCAATGCCAATGAATGATCCCTTGAACCACTACAATCAACCTCCCTTGGGGATATTTAGCTTTTGAGTGGGAATATAGGCACTATTAAGAGGACGTAAGCACCATGGATGAGTCATTGAGTCTTAACCATGGTCACGAGAGGATATCAGGGATCTAGACCATAAAGGAAACTTATGGCACTTAAATCCACGCATAAAGCTTCAAACCATCCCACATGAACTCCTTATAGATCTCTGGCCTCTAGGTTGAGATATGCATGACATGAAGAGTTTTTTAGTACCATTCATAGTTTTAGGGGTCTTATGCATGTCTATTTAAAAATTTTATAGGGTCTTAAACACAAATCTTTCAGGTCTCAAGGGTAATGAATGAGGCATGGAATCGCCACTTTACCATGGTTAAGGGAAGAAACTAGGACCTTAAGCCCTAAAGTAAACACCAAGGGCTCAAGGGTTATGAATGAGGCTTTAAATCACCGTAAAATATATTTGTAGAGGAATTACACATAGGAAGTTGTTTCACTTTTGGAGGAGTATCCTAACTCTGAAAGAGATTATCTTTTGATACAATGGCCAAAATCAATAGCATTAGAAGCAATGTGGCCGTAGGATTTTCAAAATGTGGTTATAATAGAAAACCAACAAATAGTGAGAAAGTTGGAAATTTCAAAACCAATTCCTTGAAGCACTTGCCATTTTTTTTTGCACCACTCAATTTAAGGAGCATCCCACCTTGAATGCTTGAGCATTTTCATGATTTTGAGAGAGATTCATTGATAAATTCTCAGGGTGTAGAATGCTTGTTTAATAACTCAAATGAAGGGTGTAACTTGGGTTTTCCACCATAAAATATCTTGCTTGAGGATATTTGGCCCCAATACATGATGCAAGCATTATTTGGTTTTGAGCAATGGGATGGATCTTGGAGTGTTAACCATGTTGGAGGAGCAAATTAATGTGATAATCCCTAAAGGAAGCTCCTAGGGTTTGAGGGCAATGATGGAGGCTCGTACCACCACATAAGATGTATTGAGATGATATTTGGTCTTAGATCACTGATATGGACACCACTATAAAATTTTCAACAATATGGATGGGTCTTGGGTCCTTGACCATGGTTGCGGGAAGAAACCCATGCCTTAGGCCCTACAAGAATATTTTAGGCAAAAGGGCCATGAAAGAGGCCTTAAACCACAAGAGGCAACCTCTCTCAGTGATATTTGGAATTTGATTGGGGACATGGGTGCTATTAGGTGTTTTTTAGCACCAAGGATGTGTCACAGATCCTTGACCATTATCAAGGGAGGAAACCTAGAACTTAGGCATCATAATAAGCTTATAGGGCATAAGCGAAACAAAAGAGGCCTCAAATTGCTATACACAAACTTCCTTAGCGGCATTGGGGATATGGGCACCATTGGGATATTTTGATCACATAGAGCAAATCTTAGGATCTTCAATATGGTTTGGGAAGGAAACTCAGGTTGTAGGCCCTAAAGAAAATGTCCCACCACCTTAGGCATGAGATCCAAACAAGGAAACTTAGGGATTAGTCCTTAAATAAAATGTCATACCACTTAAGGCATGAGATCCAAACAATGGTTTTGATGTCTACATGGTAATTTTACCCACTTTGCGACTAAACCATAAGTTGAAAATCTAAATAATGACAAAGTGAAAATTTTATTAGTTTTAGTTTTACATGTTTGCAGTTCTAAACGTTTTAGTGTCTTGTAAACAAACTTGGGAAAATGGATCAAAATTCCGAATTTATTGGAGCTTTGATTGATACCATCCCATAAATCGATTTAAACAAACTTTATCCAGCTACATAATCCACTGAATTTTACTTTCTCTACACTGAAAAACATGAAAATAAAAATTAAAGCATAAATACTTGACAATGTTTTCACAACAGGAGAGGAACTTCAGATTTGCGATTTCTCTGAGAGAACTGAGAGGAACCCCTTCTGTAACATAGGGGGAAAAGGTTTTCTTGAGAGCTACGATCTGACTTGTTTCTCTCACTCTACCCTTGAAAACATTCCCATATGATCCCTCTCCGATTTTTTCTCTATTAGCTCATACTTCTCCATGTCCACTCTTTATCAGAGACATGAGATCAACAGAATTCTCGAGAAATGAAAATGGCTTGACAAAGCACACTCCCAGATGGAGTGGGATATGGGCTAACCAAAAGGCCCCGTTTTTTTCAACCCAGATTTTTACAAAACCGCTTTACTCCCCCAGCTGCGGTCGTTGTCAACTTGTCAGGGCCCCACTGCCGCAGGCCTGACATCTGGATGTCCATATCAAACTGTAGCGTAAGGAAAATTTAATGCCTTTCATCCACCTCCCCATCTCGAATTCATTCAATAATTTTATGAGTTCAGGTTCAAATTGAACGCCCTCATCCTGTGTGCGCGCTTTCAGGTATAATACCGAATTTAGGAAATGTAGTATCAGAGAGAGGAGTCCAGCAAACCAATCCAAAAATTATTGTGCGCCGCAGATGGATTGGTTAATGCATAACCCAAGTTGTCAAGAGCCAAACGCATTCAAAGGTGAACGCAAAGAAAGCACAATGAAATCGAGTTTCATTACAAGAAGAAAATCATCAAAGGGTTGGAATTACTTATACAGAAGGGAAACAAGGTGGGCATTTGAGTTGTTCTGGTTCATAATTATTTTCTTTTATTTGCATTACTAAAAACATCAAGCACTCTCGCCAAGTGCCAATCAGAGTCCAAATGCCGAAGCCCACACAAACAGTAGGCCAAGAGAATCCACGGGTCAACACCAACAAATATAAATAGGAATGCCCAGGTGTATGTCAAAGTTTATGCTGAAGACATTGATAGCAAATGTCAAAGTTTATGCTGAAGACATGATCCTTGTTAGCTTGAGTTGCTAATCTCCTTCGTTCGTGAAACATATTAAATGAAAAAATAGCTATGCTAATGCACAAATGGGTTTGTAATACCAGAAATAAGTTATATTGGTAATGCCCGCCTATTGATTACTTATGCTTGGCATACTTTTCAATAGATGAGGCAGAGTATTCGATGGCCAAGGGTTTTGGTAAAGATATGAATCTGAAGATGGATGCAGTTACAGTCAGGCTTTCAAATATGAATAAAATATAAAGTAAAAGTCTTGACAGGTTATGAAAGACCTGCCTACAGACGCAACATATTTTTTTTTTTATGAAAGTTATGCCCTTGGTCACAAATCTTTTTCATTATCATGATTCAAAGGTCTTAGAACATGCCTCTATGTGCTTGACTCGAATTGCATGGTCCTTTGCATCTTTTTCTGAGAAGCTAGATGTGTTTTGCAATTGTGGATTGGTTGCACAGGTGACAAATTCATTTTGAGGAAAATGAATTTCTTTGACAAAACAGCGGCAATGTTTTGCAATTGTGGATTGGTTGCACAGGTGACAAATTCATTTTGAGGAAAATGAATTTCTTTGACAAAACAGCGGCAGTGTGTTCATAATAGATACCAAAATGTAGCATGCCACGGGATAACATGCCCTTCCTAGGTTCTCAATGCCTTCACAAACACTATAAGCTCTTCCATACGATGGATAGCATGCCCTTTTTCCTCAAAATAATACAGGCTTTAGAGTTACCATATAGTCAATGGTAATTGAATGCCTATTAGGGAATCATTATATGATTATGTTGTTTTGTTATGTGGATTTACTCAAATTTTTGGTGACAAATAGTTTGGACAATAAACTATTATCTACAACTGTTTTGTAACTTTTTACATTATTAATTATGAATATAGTCACCTTTGTAAATATGTATTATTTTTGTAAGTAATATGAATGCAACTAGTACCACATTGCTTAAGTTAATATACATTGAGAAGTGTATCAATAGTAATTAAACAATAAAAAAATACATGTATTTTCCTCAGTATGTATATATATAATATGTTTATTTCTTTTATTTTTTGGATTTTTTTTAAATTTTATATATATATTTTTATAAAATTTAAATACATATACAATCATTTATTTTCAAAACTGTGAAAAACTCTTTATATTCTAACATACAAATAAGTTTTAATATTTTAATTTGATAAGTTTAATCTCTCAATATCAATGGGCATATGACTAGATTTTAAAACTTGAATGTACTAGTGAAGTTGTAATCCACAATCGACTATAATTTTTCAAAACATTGCTTTTGATAACCCTTCTTTCAGAGATCATGTCTTTTCTTTGTTGAACAGATATAATCACGAAAGTTGAGGCACTATATGGGGGGCTGGAAGGCTTCCAAAAAAATGTAATTTTTTTATTGAGACAAAGTCTATTTAATAGATAAAAGAAAATCACTGAAATCGAGGAATTTACAATATAATTGTGGAAGACACACTGCCTAAACATGAATTTTCATTGTGAGAATGATTTTGTTCATGTTCCAGATTACCTGGAGAATGATTTTGTTCATGTTAAAGATTACTTGGAGCTGAATATTGATGTCACATATGTGTTCCAAAGCCAAATTGATGGAGTACCATTCATTTACCGAGTATTGTATACTTCTAAGAAGATATTAGTTGTTTTCTTTGCAATAGTATAACCTGTGAAAATAAAATTTAGGTGACTCGAATATGTTCCTCGATCAAATCTGTTGTAGTATTTTAGTACAAATGTTGCTCAATCACATCAAAAGTTGTAATATTTCAGTGCAAACAAACAGTCTTCACCTTAATATGGCAGTCTTCACCTTAACACGACATATTTACTTTTGGCTTGGGCCTTCTATATTAAAAAAATGCTTTTATACAAATGCAAAATACATTTTATTTTGTCTTACATCAAAAGTTGTAATATTTCAGTCCAAACAAACGCAGTCTTCACCTCGCCTTAATATGGCAGTCTTCACCTTAACATGACATATTTACTTTTGGCTTGGGCCTTCTATATTAAAAAAATGCATTTATACAAATGCAAAATACATTTTATTTTGTCTTTTTACCTTTGCAATACTCTTGTTCTTGTACATATTATGAAAAATTAGATGAAAAAAGTTTTGGCGTTTTGGATGAAAATGAGTTTACATTACCAAACAAAGAAGATCGGAAGTGGGATTTTCTTTTTTAATTTTAATTTTAATTTTATTTTGTTGTTTATCTTTGTTTTGAATGTATAAAAGAATTTATTACTTTATCAAGCAAGTGATAAAATCCTAAATTTTCTTATTGGATTCACTGGAAGTCAAATAATAGAATCTTTAAGTTAAGGAAGGGCTGATTAGAAAATAAATAGTTGTTTTTGAGTTTCAAAGTGTGTTCTAAAAAACAATGATTCTTAATTTTTACCTAATCTCTTGGCATATATGTAATACAACCACTTGTGATTGATCAACATATTGATAATTCATTAAATTAAAAAATGTTATGAACCGGTATCAGTTTATAAATTAAAAAAACACATGTAATCAATTTATAAATGAAAAGAAATCAAACATGTAATAAATTTAATAGAAAATAAGGTGATGAAATGCTTGAGGAAAAGGAATGAACTTTTTTATGTCATCTATAAAAAAATTCATGTTTAGAGAGTGTGCCTTCCACAATTATATTGCAAATGCTTCGATTTTTTTCTTTTGTCTATTAAATGGACTTTGTATCTCAATAAAAAAAAATTACATTTTTTGGCAGCCTCCCATACAGTGCCTCAACTTTTGTGATTATCTCTGTTCAACAAAGAGAAGACGATATCTCTGCATCCTCCCATACAATGCCTCAGCTTTTGTGATTATCTCTGTTTAACAAAGAGAAGACACGATCTCTGCATCCTCCCATACAGTGCCTCAACTTTTGTGATTATCTCTATTCAACAAAGAGAAGACGCAATCTCTGAAAGAAGGGTTATCAAAAACAATGTTCTGAAAAATTATAGTAGATTGTGGATTACAACTTATTGGTACATTCAAGTTTTGAAATCTAGTAATATGCACATTGATATTGAGAAATTAAACTTATCAAATTAAAATATTAAATTTTATTTGTATGTTAAAATATAAAGAGTTTTTTATAGTTTTGAAAATAAATGATAGTATATGTATTTAAATTTTATAAAAAAATATATAAAATAAAAAAAATTCCAAATATGGATTTTGAAGTAAATATATATACACTGAGGAAAATACATGTATTTCTTTATTGTTTAATTACTATTAATATACTTCTCAATGTATATTAACTTAAGCAATGTGGCACTAGTTGCATTCATATTTGTTAGTTACAAAAATGATACATATTTATAAAAGTCTAAATTAATAAGGTAAAAAGTTACAAAACATATGTAGATAATATTTTATTGTCCAAACTATTTGTCATTAAAAACAACATAATAATACAATGACTCCCTCTCATATGCATTCAAGTACCATTAACTATATGGTAACTCTAAAGCATGGATTATTTTGAGGAAAAAAGGCATGCTATCTTGTGGTATGCTACATTCTTGTATCTACCAGCATAGATCCAAATCCTAGGCTCTATCAAGCGCCGAGATGGATCAAATCTTTCGATCTTAGGTATCATTAGAACATCGTGCCACAACCCTTCACCATGTAGTACCAGCCAGAAATTTTTTAACCTAAGAGCAATACTAAACCAATGTAAGTTCTTTATGCCCCAACCACCATTCTCCTTCGGCCAGGATAGTTGTTGCCAATGTGTTAAATGATACCTGTGTTTATTCCCTGTAGATGCCCATAAAAATGCAAAGGTAATGCTTCTGAGCCCATTTAAGACAGAGACAGGGAGGGGAGCAATGCCCAGCCAGTATATAGGGATGCTAGACATGATAGCTTGGACAAGGATCAGATGGCCAACCAAAGAAAGAAGCTTATGAAACCAATTATGGATTCTATTTTCATACTTCTGTACCAACCAGTTCCAATCACTGATCATATACCCTTGTGGTTTTAGAAAATAACCAAGGTATTTGAAACCCGAGGCAATAGGCTCCATTTTATATGGTAGGACTCTAGCAATATCACCCAGTGTATCCTCGTCTACATTGTTGAAGAGAAATCATGATTTGTCAACACTTATGCTCATCCCTGATGCCTTATAGAAGGTACTGAGAATAACTTCAAAAGCAATCCATTCAGGAAGGGTACCTGTGCCGAGCAAGATCACATCATCAACGAAAAGGAGGTGAGTGAGGGCTAGTGTGGATGAGATTTTTATTCCTCTGATGGGACCATGCTCCCTAGCATCCGAGATCAAGAGACTCAGACCTTCAATAACAAGTATGAACAACAAAGGAGACAATGGGCATCCTTGTCTGATCCCCTGTGAGGCACATAAGAACTGTGAGGGGGTACCATTGACCAGTACAACAAAATTTGCTAATGTGAGACATCCCATTATCCAATTAACACCAAGGAGAGGCATCCCAATATGTATCAAAATGAGTCTAATATAAGATCATTTAACCTTGTAAAATGCCTTCACCAAATCCAATTTGAGGATGAGAACACATGTGTTCTTGGTCTTTACTGTGTGGAGAGTCTCCTGGGTGATGCCTATAGGTTCCACTATCTGACGATTTTTAAGGAAACCATACTGCTCCCTGGAAATATGTGAGTCCAAGTAAGGTTTAAGTCTGACAGCAATCACCTTAGAAATTAGCTTGTACATTAAGTTGCACAAGGAGATAGGTCTAAAGTCAACAAAGGTAGTAGGTTTGTCCTTTTTAGGAATCAGGGCAATGAAGGTAGAGTTCAGTGAGGGTGTAATGTACCCAGAAGTCCTAGCCCATGCAATAGCAAGTAACAAATCATTACCCAGCAAATCAAAGAAGTGTAAGTAGAATTCAACAGGCCAACCATCGGGGCCAGGGCTCCTATCCTTCTTGAAGGACATTAATGCTTTTTTGATCTCAGACAGAGTAACAGGTGCAATGAGACTCGGTTCATTTTCCTGTGAGATCATAGAATGGTAAAGCGAGACAACTTGAAGCTGGGTTAGCAAGCAAGTTTGTTTGTCATCACAGAAAATATGTGCAAAATGTCTTTTACCCAACTCCTTAAGAGCAATCTCATCCTCTATACAGTTACCCTCCTCATCTTCTAATGACCAGATAGTGTTTTGATTTCTTCTACCAGAGGAAATAGCATGGAAGAACTTGGTGTTGGAGTCACCATACAGAGCCCACTTAGTACGGTTCTTTAGTTGCCAAGTGAGTAAGTAATGTTCTTGCAACTTCTTTTTCTTGGCTCTAAGCTGATTCAGGGCTAATTGTTCCTCATGGGTGAAAATACCCGATAAGGAACCTGAGAGAAGGGTATCAATATCCTTGTACAGCCTCTTAGAATCAGAATTCATAGTAATTTCTTTCTCCCGAGTCCAAGCTTTTACTTTCCCTCTTCAAAGTACGCAGCTTATGTGTGAGGAATTCCAAACTATTATGAGAATACTGAGGGTTAAGCTCCGACCATCTCTTAGCAACCCAGAGATTGAATTCAGGATCTGTCAGCCAAGATCTATTAAATTTATAAGGAAAATTGCAGGAACCCACCATTTTATTTTATTCTAGGTAGATAGGGTAATGGTCTTATATATCAGCATGGTGAATCCAAGTACGATGAACCTTAAGGGAGGGGATCAAGGTAGAAGAAATTCAGAAGCAATCTAATCTTTTACTGATACCCTCTTCTCCAACCCTACTGTTTCTCCAGGTAGGCCCAACATTGCTAGGGGCTATGTCCATAAGACCAACTGAGTCGAAAAGGAGTTTGAAATGTGAGGCTAGTGGATCCAAGATAGCTCTTTTACCCTAGGTCTCAGCGGCATTCAAGGTCAAGTTTAGGTCCCCTCCCAAGATCAATTTTGGAGCACTGAGAAGGCCCCCCCGAAGAACTTTTTCCCCAAAAAGTTATCGATTCTTGTAGGGGCCATAGCAGTTAAGAATAACAAGAGGATCAATCATTCCTCGAAAGTCAGCCTTCACAAGTATGCCAGCAAAGGTCTCAAAGGCACGACATCTAACCCTAAGTGGGTTCCAGGCTATGAGCAACCCACCCGAGAGACCAGAGGCACTGGTGGCGCAGTATTCCCATATGGGCAAGAGTTTGGAGAAGGCAAGGAGAGCAGGATATGTACTGCACATAGTTTCCTGAAGAAGTATCATGTCAGGTTTAATCGAGAGGAAAAGGGAATGGAGGTTGCTTTGTTTGGTCTTACCTCCAAGACCTCTGACATTGAGTGAGAGGATCTTCATAAGGGAACATGAGGAAGGGGAGGCGATGCTCCAAGTCCCCAAGGAGGGTTCCCTCTTGCTGCATCTTTGATGCGGGCCGAGAGAGGAACATAAGGTGGTGAGGCAAAAGAGAGAGTCCCAGAAAATTCCTGCTTATCCCTTTTCTTTTTCCTGACAGTAACATTTTCAAAGCGGATCGAGTTCAAATGTAGAGTGGAAGGGGATGTGGCGGTGGAAGCCGTAAAGATTGACATAGACTTTCAAAGCGAAGGATCAGAGAAAGAGGGAGAAGATACAGGACTTCGAGGAGAGAGTGTTATAGAGGGAGGGAAGGTAGTGGAAGGGAGTGGAGGGAAATCCACGAGAGAGGACAAAGAGGGTGCAACCAGCGGGGATAAAGGAGTCTGAGTGGGTGATGGAGATCATATATGCTTCCAACCTAATGGGAAATTGTTGCATTTACTACATCAATTTGTTTAAAGATGGTGAAGGCCAACAAAGATCATGTGTATTTATGGTATAACTATATCAATAACAAACAAGTGAAATTACTTTTAAAAATTAGTTAATGTAATGGTTTTAAAATGTTTTAATGTAATAGTTGTACATAGTTTATAGTTTAAATGTAAAATAGATATGAAACATTTTGAACTTATAATAATGTATTATTTATACATAATTTTAAAACAATAAAAAAGTGCACCGATACTCTATGCCTTTAAAAGTTGAAATAAAGATGGAGAAATCTAGGTGTCAACAACTTTTAATAAAGCAGGGATAAAGTTACAAATGTATATTGAAATATTCAAAACCTTTTTAAAATAATTTGATCAATAAAATCCTTTTAACACCAAGGTATGACTAAATTAAAACAAAGAGACTCATCTTGACTTTTAAATAAGAAACTATTAAAATGATCAAATATCATGTAATGAAACATTCATAACCGTGAGTCGAGATTTATCATTTAATTATGTGTTTATGTTTTTGTTTTAAATGTCCTAATAAGTTATAAAATTTTAATTATTTAAGCGTAAGAATTATTATTTAATAATGGTAAGAATTATTATAGTTTTAGGTTAAGAGTTTCTTAATAAGGGTATTAATAAGTTTTACAAAATTATTTAATAAGTTATAAAAGGTTTTATTATTAAGTGTAAGAGTTTATTTATTAATTAATAGAGGTAAGAATTATTTAAAATTTTTGTGAATGATAAATTATTATAGTTTAGTTTTATTAAGAATATGTTTTTTTTTTTTAAATTAGAGTGTTAAGGAATATATAATTAAATGTTTTTTTCTTATAAATTTACTGTAATTAAATATTTTTAAAGTTTTTAGGTTTAATTTTACATATTATGGTTTTTTTTAATATAATTAATTTAAAGCTCATAATCTTTTTAGGGGTTTTAAGATATTTTACAGTTTCAAGTTAGAATATTTGTTTATTCATGTTATTAGTATAATGTATTAATCAAGGGTTATTAAGAATTAAGTTTTAGGTCTAAATTTTAGTTTTTTTTAATAAGTTTGTTTAACAACAATATATTTTAATAATGTGGCTTAATGCTGATACCAAAAGCAACGATTTCTATATAGATTTATTTATTTATTTACTTTCAAAATTGAAGTGATCTGACTAGCCAATCGGATGGAGCGGCAAGATGAGAAGAGGTATTTTACTACCTGCACTCGATTTACAACGGAACTAGGAAAGACAGTTTGAAGAGAGCTGCACATAATGGGACTAATATATAAGTTTGCTTCGAACCGTTGTTTGGAGGCTTGATTTTTCTTTGAGGACTTGATGGAGGCTTACTTCCATTTGTAGAGGCACTTTCTTTTCCTTTCAATTGAATGATCACACATCTATATTAAATTTTCAGTTGAATGATCACACGTATGGTATATCTATGGTATGCAGCATCTCTTCTAGCAATCCATCCTTCCCTGAGTCCAACTAATGCTCAACACTCGTCTCGTCTCGGGTGTTTCCCTTTGTCTGTATCCATGCCCTACCAATCCTTTATTGCCATTATTGCCACCGGTCCCCAACTCGTTGGAAGGGAAGAGAAGGTGAGCAATTCAACCACTTGAACGTTCACGGTTTAAGGTGGGTTTGGATTGGATTAGAAACCAAGTATATTCCCGGTCCGCGAGTCAGTTGCTTCTTAAGTTTATTAGGGAATGCTTACATTTGGGGGGATTTCCGGTCATAGAAACTGCTGCAGTTGTCTCTCTTGTCTTCTGTCTCCATTCCGCTTCGGCGATTTATTTGATGCCACCCTCTTTCTCGGTGCATGCATGAACGGACTAAGAAACAGACTAAGATAAGTGATGGTTGGCTTGGGGTGCTGCCCAAACGAATGAATGGGTCAAAATAGGGAAGCACTAACTCTGATGGAATGGAGGGGCTCAAATACTCAGATTCATTTCAGGGTTAACATCCATCTCTCTATCCCTTTCCTGTTATAAGGTCTAGTGGTCATTCTTTTCCCTCGATAAAAAAAACCAACATCGGCATAGACCCTGTTTCTTTTAGATAACATCGGTAGCGCTCGACCTCGACTCCAAATTTGTTATTTATTTCATCTCATTCATCATCTCTTCCAACTCTGATTCCACTTATTGATATATCTAGAGAGAATACACTACACTCCTCCTCTCTGTCCTCCATTTGACTGGAGAAATCTCTGTACTTATATATTGCTCGGCTACTAGTGTTGGGTTCGTCGTCTATTAGTACGCCGAGTCAGACCAGAACAAGTAAAGGTTCGGGCATATAAGCAAGTAAATTGCCAGTGTGTATTCTGCCTGCGCCTGCCAGATCTTCGAGTTGAGAGAGTTCTTACTTTCTTTATTGAATGATAAAAAGTGTTTATTGATTTGAGTGTTAAAACACTGAAAATGTTTTGTCTTAACTACCCAGGTTGGGTGAATAGTACTCGCACGCTCAATGTTCTCGGCTCACACCCTCCTCTAACAAAACACCCATAAGGATGATTGGGACATTCCGTTGTAGCCACGCTGACTATCCAATATACGTTTAGGTTCTATGGTCTAACCCATTCTGTTACACCGATGCTTCGGAGGAGGGAGCGGAGCTCCGCTCCCTCCTCCCTTCACTTTCCCACTGTTTGCAGTTGGCGCGTTGTTCATTTGCTTCCAGCATAGAAAATTAGTTGCTTCTTAAGTTTATTAGGGAATGCTTACATTTGGGGGGATTTTCGGTCATAGAAACTGCTGCAGTTGTCTCTCCTGTCTTCTGTCTCCATTCCGCTTCGGTGATTTATTTGATGCCACCCTCTTTCTCGGTGCATGCATGAATGGATTTGTTATTTATTCCATCTCATTCATCATCTCTTCCGTGGTGCATTCTCTTTGCATCGTTAGTAGCATTTGCATATGGGTACAGTCTGATTGAGTTTTTGTGGATCGGGGGTTCTTGTAAGAGTTGGCTGAACGAGCAGAGGATGTGGATGATTAAAGGGGTGTCATCCTACTTGTTTGCTTTAATCCAAGTTGCTTGCAAGATGCTTGGCTTATCAGAGGTAGGCTTCGAAGTGACGAGCAAAGTAGTGGACAACGAAGCAGCTAAAAGATACGAGGAGGAAATGTTGGAGTTTGGTGTGGCGTCTGTTATGTTTGTTCCGCCAGCAACTTTAGCACTAATAAACTTGATATTGTTGGTTGGTGGATTAGCGCGAATCATGCGAGAAGGATATCAGGATTTTGACGGTATGATTTTGCAGATATTTCTCTGTGGCTTCATTGTGATAATCAGTTATCTTGTATTGGAGGCCATGTTTATGAGGAAGGACAAAGGGCGAATACCTACTTCCATTACCCTAGTCTCTATTTTTGTTGCAGTTTCTGCGTGTTCTATACCTTCCACACACATTCTGTCCCAGTAAGTGATTGAAAAATGCTCGGTAGAAGCTGAGTCCTTGTTCAATCTACATGCATTACTATTTTATTTTGTTAGTGGAATTTGAAAGGTATGGGCTAGTCGAAGTTCATCATGGCTATGGGCTATAGTGGAAGTTCATTCCATGTGGAAGCAGGTAAGCCATGTCCCTGCAGGCATGGCTTCTATTCTTAGAAGTGTAAACTGGAAAACTGAACACCAAATTTAGTGGCGTGGAATATGCCGCTTTGTTCTTCGATGAACAGAGAGAACAAACATTGCACAAGTTTATCTTTACGCTTGAATTTGATTTGAAAATAGTTTGCATTAGTAAAAGGCAACTATTGAATCATAGTTTTAAGCAAGCCATGTCTACCTTAGGGAAAATTATTGACTCTCTTGTCAATCTGGTTTAAATTATCAAGTATTTAAGCACAATGGTTTATTGGACTTTGGTTATTGGCTTTTCACTCAGTAGTTTGCATAAAATAGAACTTGCCTTGTCATACTTTTACATTTTGAAAAGCAACTCTACATAGTTTTTTATGTTAAAAAAATTAAAATTGTAATTCAAAGATATATATTTATACCTCTTATACTTAAAATATTAAAATTACATGTTTGTTCAAATATATAAGTTTCGAATATCAAGTGGGTTTGGGGTTTGGATTGCATAGTGTACTTTTAAATCCATATTATTCATTGTGTTGCATGTTTTTGTTTAGGGTAAGAAATGAGCTAATAGTGTGCGATTTCAATTTTTATTAAATTTATTGTTTACTAAATTGAAATTATAAATTGTTTTTAACATAAGTTTAAATTAAAAATAATTATTTTAATGGTTAGAAATCATTAATATGATATAGTGAGGGCGTAAAAATGGTTAAAATAAACGTTTTCATTATAGTTTTACATCAAGCGAGTGCATTTCATAGGTTAGACTCGTTAAATCTAGAGCTTGTGATCGAACCTCATTAATATTAATAAAATATGTTTGTAAACTTATATTCATTTTATATTCATTTGGAGTTTGTGATGGAACATATTCATTTTGTTTTACAAACATTATACCTAAAAGTGCATTTTATTTTACATAAAGAGAGTATTATAGCCCAAATCCATGTGTTTTAGTTAATTACCATTCAACTTCATACATAGAGAAGGGGGAAAGAGGCGACACATTTGAATTATGGCTTCTTCTTTTTTAAAGTATGTGGAGTAGGCCCTAGTTTTTTTAACGTACATTATGTCATCCATTGTACCAAGAACCTTTGACATGACTTAATCATTTAACATGTAATGTGTACCATGACATGGACATGTTCGTTTGGAATGGAACCATTTCTTTGGAATAAAAGATATACATGCAATCAATCTCAATGAATTTTTCCAACTGGATGAATACGTACGGAAATATTATCTGCTAACTAGATGGAGAACCATACATGATGCTGGATGCCTTTCTTTACCCAAATGTAAAATTGTGCTGGGAGCACAGCTTCCTTTTTACTATTATTCCCGGGCATCTAAGTACTCCTTGCGAGTGAAAGCTCCAAGAAGCATTGAACCGCTTTGTAAGCGGGCTCTTATTTCCCTCGCCCGTTTCAATTCTTTATCTGAGCATGGCCCGGGGAAAATTACAATTCCATTACCGTATTCATTTTACCAGCTTCGTTAAATATTGAAATAAGATTGAAAACTTGCAAATTCATGAAAATCCCCTTGTCTGTGAAAAATCAGATACGATTCTTGAGAATTATTTCGGGAAAGAAGATGATACGTCTCATACGTAACCTCTGGATGCTTTTGTTTTTTCTACACACCAGTAGCCAGAATTTCGACTAGGTGGTTTTAGTTTCATGTAGAAATAGGGTGCATTCATTGAGGTTTCAACGTGTGCTTTTCCAAATTTGATGCTATATCATAGGCTTCAAGGTTTTCGAGATTCGAGTAACCTTTTGTAGGTTTTAGAGATTCGTAATTCCTTTAGAAACTTATGATCATTTTTTGTTATATTATTTAAATAATGCTATTGCAAAATGTGAATCAATGGATATAACTTTAGAATTAGTTAAAATGATTTAAATTTGTTGTTTTTTTATTATAATGTGAGAACAAATAATTTGCAATTATGAAATATTTTCCAATTAACTGAGTCAAAGATCATACACACATAAATAAATAGTGTCCACATGGAACGTTCCAAAATTTTTGTTTGGTAGTATTTGAGGAAAAATAGTAACAGATGTTGAGAGAACTTTTTCAAAGTGGAAAGGTTATGTCAAAGTAAAA
>LPNX010167944.1:215295-227579 GCA_001517045.1 Pseudotsuga menziesii
AATTTTCCATATATTCCAGTAAATGCCCTTTGTTTCCATAAAATAAGGATCACTTTGGAAAATGAGATCTCGATATTCTTTAGTTGAAAGAGGAAGGTTATGTCTTATCTTCCACACATGAATAAATTGATGCTTGTAGATAGATTAGTTGTCCAATAAAATTTCTAATCAATTATTTTTCTAAAAAAATGAATGTTTTATGCCTTAGGGTTGAGGTGGAGATTTTTTCTTTGGGATCTTAGAAGCTTTCTTCAAAAACAATATGCTTGAGATTTTGTTTGAGGACCTTTCTTTGTTGTAGAATCAATAACAATTTAGAATTTATCGACTTCTCTAGCAAAAATATTTCCAAAGTTAGGGTGGTCCATTTTCGTTAGAGAGGAGATTACCCATGCATCCTTTGCAAATAAGATAATAACTCAATAGTTGCATGGAATAGGAAGGTAAATATTCTGAAATAATAAATATTGTGTTTTATCACTCCCTATACTCGCAACTTCTTCACTGGTTCCACGACGAAATCCATGGGGCACATCATGGTTGGGCTAGAGGAATGACAATCAATGTTACAAAGAATGTCTTCATAAAAAATGCTTTGAGTTCTTATGTATAAATCAAGACATTTTTTGAAAGGTTAAAAGTAGTATTGTCTAGTTCTAAGTTTCAAAGGTTAAATATAGGAAATAGGGGGTTATTTTGTGAGTACAACTACGTGGAAGATTGAGATGGTTGAGGTAGTTGATTGCACTGAAAAGTGCATGCTACAACTTAGGTTGACAAATAACATGCCACAAATAATGAAATACTAATACTAATAATATAAATGAATTAAGAAAAAAATAAAATTTAAAAATAATTCTAGATCCATATTAACCTTATTCTATTAAAAGGGTCAAAGGGATAGATCTCACATTTTTTAATCCTCAAAAATGTTTGTATTTAAAGGGATTTGATCCATGTTAACACTTATAGATTCATGGATGCAAACATAATGTCTTGAAACTAAAGAAAGATTTCTATTTCAAATGATTCGATAATTCTTTATGCTTGATTGATGTAGGTTCAAGGTATATCTAATTTATTAATTTTCAAAAAGAGAAAAAATATTAGTGAAGAGATGTCATTGAAGAAAATAAGAGGTGATGAAGTAGTAATTTCAATGAGAATTAACTAGTAGAAAGATTACTATGGCTCAGAGGCTTTGTGTTATGGTCAAGTTCTAAGGCTCGGCTAGGGCTCCTTGAGACTTGTCTAGCTCAAGGTTTAGAGGAGGAAATTGCTTCTCTGCAAGATGGAGGTCTTACTCGACGTCGGAATGGAGCTTCCTGAGGTCGGCTAGGGTTTCATCACGAGGACTTCAGAAGTTTTCACCCTAGGGGCGTGCTGAGGTCACCATGGTGTCCAACGAGGGCAGGTCAGCGGCACCCTCTGCTTTCCCCCTTCCTGAAATCGAGGCCATTAGCCGACTAAATTCCATGAATGGAAAGGAAGCAACAATGAAGGAGCTGCCAAAATTTGTCAAGAATCTTGAGGATATACTAGAAGTGGCCCTCCCTCAGGAATACATAATAAGAGTCGCTCTCTCCCTTGTTGATCAAGCTCTAATCGGTCAATTCACAGGGTTGTGGCCTACTCTGAAAGCCATAGAGGGATGGGTCTAGAGGAATTGGATACCTTTGATCTCCAAAAATGTGGCCTCATACTCACTTGGAAGAGGGTAGTTCTTGTTTGATTTTCAGTCCAAAGCCGATAGGGACCTAATCTTTAGGATGGTCCTTACTTCATGGGGCCATAAGGGATCTACCTGAACCATTGGATCCCTAAATTCAATCCAACAACAGATATCCCCACAACAATCCTCATATAGGTCTGGTTTCCAAACCTCCCAATGCACTGCTTGAATCCAGAAGCTCTGAAATTAATCAGGAACGTCCTCGACAGATTTATTGATACGACGAACCCCATGGATCAGTACGCCTATGCACATATATGCATAGAGGTAGATCTGGAAGTCGGTTTGCCTGAAGCAATCAAACTAATAGTTGGAGCCTTATCTCACTTCCAGAAATTGAATTACGAACAACTACCTTTCAAGTGTAGAGTTTGTCATGAATATGGCCACTTCCATAGAAATCACCCGAAAAACCAAGAAGCTCAACTAGAAAAGGAAAAGGATGAAGGATGGAAAGCCACCAAGAAGTATAAAACTAATCCTAAATCTGAGCAAGTGCCTCGCAGAGAGGCCAAAAATCTAGATACTGTCAAAACTGCTCCAACCCCCCCTCCAAACAAGTCATCTGAGCAAGCCCCCTTTAAGGCCAATGATAACAGCTTTAGTTCTTCAAGGCCCCGAGGAGAATGAATCTCATGAAGCCTCAATAGATGGTTTAGAACCTCTCATGGCAGGTTAGCGAGAGGCAGCCTTTAAACCAGAGAAATTGGAACTCAGACGGAGGTAGTCAAGATATTCTGGAATTTGCTCCTATTACCAAAGAGATGCTTGACAAAGTATCCCTTCATCAGTCCTTGCACTCAACCTGTCGTCAAGAAGAAGAATTCTGGAGGCAAAAATCTCAAAGCTTATGGCTCAAAGTGGGAGATCGAAATACAACTTATTTCCAAAAGCATGCCGAAGCCAAGAAACAATTCAAAGCAGTCCAAGAGATTCAGGATCAAGGACACGTGATCACAAGGTTTGACAAAATTAAAGAAGAGGCAACCAGACATTTTAGATCCATCTATACTGAGGATTGTACAACTCATCCCCGAGATATTTCTGACTCCATGGATCTAGTTCCCACCTTATTGCAACGAACAGATAATATCAACCTGTGCAAACCCATAATGTTGGAAGAACTAAAGGAAGTGGTAGAGGATATGGAGGAGGATAAAGCTCCAGGACTAGACAGTTTTAGCACAAGGTTTATAACCTCTTGCTGGGACATCATCCACAAATACCTTTTCAAAATGGTGTTGAAATCACAAAATTGTAACAAGATCGAAGGGAGTACCAACTTTTCCTTCCTAGCCCTCAATCCAAAGGAAAAAGACGCGACCACCTTTGATAGATTTCGACCCATTTCGTTATGCAATATTGGTTACAAAATCATCACCAAGATAATGGCCACTCAGATAAAAGGCATTCTTCGTAAAATCATTCCAGTAAACCAAGGAGGGTTCATTGAAGGACGAAAAATATGGGACAACATCATCCTAGTTCAGGAGGCAATCCATTCATGTCTTCGAAATCATGTACGAGGTATGGTGGTGAAAATTGATATAGCTGATGCATTTGACAGATTTAGGCATGCCTTTCTTCTCGATGTCATGACGAAATTTGGTTTCGACCCTGCCTTCATCCGGTGGGTTAAATCTTACATCAACGAACCTTGGATAGCTCCACTCATCAATGGACAAGTGGCGGGTGTTTTAAAAACCTCCAGAGGTCTGTGCCAAGGATGCCCCCTCTCCTATACGCGTCGATTCAAGCAGTAGTGCTAAGCTTTTAGTTAAATCGAGCAAGGAAAGACCAGGAACCCATAGGTGTAAGAATGGCCCAAGGAGTTAAGAACATAAACCATGCCCAGTTCGTTGATGACACCATCCTTTTGGGAGGCACAAGTACTACTAATTCAACTAGGCAATTTAAAGCAATGCTTGACTCTTACTACAAGGTCTCAGGCAACTTCCTAAATTAGAGGAAAAGTCAGATCTATAGTTGGAACATCAACCCGAGAGAAATGATTGATATATCTCGAATCCTTGGGATCGAGGGGACCACCCTTTGAGATTCATTTTTAAGTATCTTGATGTTCCTATCTTTAGAGTCTCCCCAAAATCAAATGCCTGGAGTTTGTTGGTGGAAAAATTCAAGAAGAGAATCCTCACATGGAGGGTCATCTGGCTCAACTTGGAAGGAAAAGTTACTCTCATCAAATCAGTTTTGTGCAGCCTTCCTATTAATCAATGCCACCTCCTGTTAGCCCCCACTAAAATCCTGTCTTTGTTCGACAACCTGCTTCGTAATTTCCTTTGGCAAGGTGGGAAAAGTGGCAAGGGGAAAAAGTTTTCTCTCGTCCGTTGGAAAAAGATAAAAAAGTCCACTTAGGAGGGAGGGCTTTAGATTTGGGACTTAAAATACCAAAATTTAGCGTTGGGATCTAAGCTCCTTTGGAACATAATTGCCGATAAGAACTCCTAGAGTAGTAAAGTCCTCGAAATAAAGTACTTCTCAAGTTGCCATCTGCGTTGTATGGATAACGAACCCAAGGTCAGGAAGTGCTCTCCTATCTTCTCCTTATGCAACAAATCTCTCCCAAAGTTTAGAGCCAAATTAATTGGATTCTAGGAAATGGGAAGCATATCAATATTTGGAAGGACCCCATCACAGGGAACCCCTCCTTATCTGCAGCACCAGGACTTCAGAACTTACGAAATTGGATGGAAGGCCAAGGCCTGGAAACTCTCTGGGCCATTTATTCTTGGAGCCCCGTTCACCCTTACTCCTAGTAGAAATGGAATATCCTTGACTGACCACTCCACCTGTTAGAAGGAAAAGTCGCATTTGTCTCCCTTCTGCAAGGCTCAACATCATTATCAAAAGTCTCAAAAGATAAAAAGAGGTTGGGGAGTAAAGTCAGGCTCGTACACTGCAGCTCAAGGCTACCATCTCTTCTCTGCTATTCCAAGTGTCTGTGATATGTTTGTCTGGACCCTGCCTCACGGGAGTGTCCTCATAGGAGATAATCTATAAAAACGAGGCTTTGTCGGTCCTTTCCAATACCCCCTATGCTGAGAAAGCAAAGAAACCGTAATGCACTTGTTCTTAAATTGCCCCTTCGCGGTGGAAATATGGGATTGGATAAGAACCCCATGTTTTGCAATCATAGACCTTCCTGATTCCATCCTCTCACTCTTCAACTCCTGGGACCTTATCTTCCCGGGTCCTCTCCAGCAAAAACCTGGACTCAATTTCAGTTGGTTGACTCTTCCCAAATTTATAATATGGAAATATGGTTGGAAAGGAACCAACACATTTTTAAAGTAATTGCACAAAGCACTACCCAAAAACAAGACCCCTTTAAACCCGGAAGAATCAGACTGGTTATAATCCTTCATACTCTTTGAAGCCATCCCAAACCCAGTCATTCGGTAGCATGAAATTTGAGAGTTAAGGATGGATTCGACTCAGTTTGACATCTGGAGGAAGGAGAGGAGACTCTTCAAATTGTTTTTCGATGGAGCGTCTAAAGGAAACCCAGGTGCAGCAGGAGGGGGAGGGGTAATCATCAACCCCAAGGAACACAAGGAAATCACCTACTCCTAGAGCATCGGCTTCGGTACAAACAATCAGGCAGAAGCATATGGATCACTGCAAGGATTGAAGCAAATTCAGACTCTAAAGGTAAATAAAGCATTGATTTTTAGAGATTCCAAGCTAATCATTCAAGCAATGATTGTCCCAACCCAAATCTCTGACCCAAAGCTAGTACGAATTCTGCAGAGGATCAAGCTACTCTCCTACTCCTTTCGAAGACTGCAATATTTTCATATTCTTTGAGAGTTGAAAAAAATAAGATGTGATTAAACTAGGCCACTAGATGAATAAACATCTCTCTCAAGCTTGGGTCAGCCAAAATGTTAAACACAACATAATCAATGAAAATACAGTCACCACCTTAGTCTTACAAGCCATACAAACCTTTAAAGAGTAAAATAATTTCTCACCCTGCAAAAATCCGAAGAAACATGATATTAAACCCCACGAACAACTCGTGCACTCAACCCCGTAATTCAAAGGAGGTGTTGTTTTTAAATTAACAAAATAAGCAAATCGATAACATCTTCTGCTCAACATATTAAGCGATAAAAATATTATTATATTACAATAATCCACTGACCTTTAAAAATATAATAAGTTTTTCAAGATTGGAAAGCGCGGTACTGTAAAATTCAAAGGTATCATTCGGATACCTACATCCGGATGTTTTAGATCATGTTAGCCTCATGTTTTAGGTATCATTGGAAACCTACGTCCGGATTCTACAGTTCCTGTTGTACATATATTCAACTAGCAAGGAAACTCAACGAGATCGGTAAATCAGTGATAACATGCGGGCATTGTGAAAAAACATGTTCGCTTTTCATTTCCAAGCTCTTAAGCTATCGTAAAAAAAACAGATAGAATCTCATATGGGTAGTGTCTATGACCTACTTCGGTATAACAACAATGGCTGGTCTCACGAGAATTTAGCACTAAAAATTGCAGATTTTTAGATGGGTTAATGGGGAGTTAGGTTTTTAAATTGATTCTGGCCTTGAATGTAAACAGATTCAAAGGCAACTGCACAAGCCTTCCTTATTATTGTCACACAAATGCCTCTTGGTATGGCTCTGCACAGACATGACTAAATTTATGTCTGGACTAAGACCAATCTGTCACTCCTGTGAACAAGGGAATAAAGGAGTTGTAGTCCTACCAGCGACAAATCTGCCTATAGCAAAGTCCCCAAGGACGGATCCAGTTTAACATCCCCTCCCTTTTCCCGGTTCTAGATGCCTTACAAGATTGAACACCGTACTGGAGCAAATTCTTTCTACCTTAGCAACTTGGACGGAGAAAATATGCAACTACCTGTAAACTGGAAAATTCTAAAGATGGTACAACCTAGATGGCATTTGATGCCATTACCAGATTAGTAGAGTAGGATAAATAAGCTCTCTTGAGTAGCCGAATGACCCATCCACATAAGTAATTCGAAAGGTCGTGCTACGGTCACAAAGCAATTGTTTCACTTGTTTTTATGTGCAGGACATTTTGAAAGAAAATGAAGTTGAAACATTTGAAAGAAAACAGAGAGGACCAACCTTCTAGATGTGAGAAATCTCGACCCCTTTGCTATACTAGAGAGTTTCAGAACTTCGGAAGTCTACATATTTTAGTGACAAAACAACATTTATTCAGAAACAAGAATGGAACTGGGTGAGAGGGCAAGTCTCTTATCGACGTATTAAAAACTAGGAGTATTATTTTAATAAGAAACCAACCAAGAGGGAAGCGCTATCTCTGAAACATTGACATTTATTCAGAGCCTATTTATTATCTATGATGCCCCGTTAGTAGAATACTAGGCCCTAAACTCAGGAGCTAGTGTGTAGTATATAAGTTTTCCGCTTCAGTATTTGGTAAGGTGGGCTCGAGCTCATAGCAGCTTTATGACTCCAGATGTGGGGTTTGGTATTTGAAATGCACTGGAAATGGGAATATCCATATGAACTATTGAAATTTGAAATAACACTGCCCTCTATAGTATGTCAGATCGCCCGTAACAGTGCATGCCCCAATCTTCTTATTTGAAGGTTTTTCATTTGATTCAAGTATAGGTTTGCCCCAAGGGTGTCAAAATATTTTTCAGTCTGATGATGGAATTGGCATGTGGGGTAGGAGGAATACATTATCATCATAGTTTATATGAGCCCTGCTGAATTGCTCTCAAGGGCCTTGGAAACGACGAGGCAGATGGATGAACCCCCAAGTTGCTCTGGGGAAGGTCTAATTTTCCTGTTCCATTTGCATTTGTTCTTATTTTACTTATAGAAATGCAATCTAACAGATGTTGGCTCCACTACTGGACTTTGCATTGTCCTATGGACCCATTTGGGCTCATTAATACTTGAATGTGCACCCCAACCTGAACCAGAGAAGTGGGGAAGTAGAAAATTGGGTACTGTTTTTACTTACAAGGTAAGACTGCAACAAAGTGATACAATACACATTGTATTATTCC
Source organism: Pseudotsuga menziesii (assembly GCA_001517045.1). NCBI lineage: Eukaryota > Viridiplantae > Streptophyta > Pinopsida > Pinales > Pinaceae > Pseudotsuga > Pseudotsuga menziesii. The sequence continues at coordinate 223,083 of LPNX010167944.1, forward strand.
CCATACAGAGGTTTTGAACAGGTAGCTAAAACTCTTTAGCTACACAGATACGTCCTTGGGGAAACATGTGAGACAAAACTTGGAATGATGACAAGATCAATGCATGGTGGGAGATGAGAATCTACCTGAACCAAAGACATGTCACATATGATACCTAAAGATGAAAAGTTTGCTAACATGTGGGTAAAGGAACATGGCACATTGGAGGAAGTGATGAAGAATATAATCATAATGACACCGAGGAAGTATTAGTCATCTAAAGTCGAGAGAAAAGATCTAGAATCGCATTGTTACATGTCTTTTGTTGAAAATGTTGCATTTATTAGTCTATAAATCATGATACATGTAGACCAAGATTGTGGAATCTTGGGGCCAAAAATTGGTCAAACAGGGTTGGGGAATAGTGTCTCAGGAGTCGGAGTTTAGTAAGGGATCCTAGAGCAGCCAAGGAAAAGATTTTAAAGGCATCACTCAACCCATGATATGATCTTAACAAGGAACATGAAATTGGTTTAGTGCATAGGATCTAGGGAGGAATATGAGGATTCTAATATGAAAATTGGTAACCATGCAATTTATTTCCAATTTCTCTCACTTGTGGATTCAAATGATACCCTTTAACCTTATCATCATCAAATCAATCTCACCATAACATTTTTATTTCCACGTCTTGGAAATGCTCTTCTCCAAGTATTATGCAGAGTGGTTTCATGATTTTATTAGAGAAAGTTTCATCACACTTCGAAATTTCATCTAATTTCATAAGAGAATTTTCAGAATCCTAGTAATGCAGGAGGATAGTCTCAAAGGATGAAGTCACTTGTGACTTCATAAAGTCAAGTGGAACATTCTAGAATAGACTTAGAGTCTCACTTGAAACTTTTGTTTTTGTTAAAATAGATGATTAAATAAATGAGAAAAAGGACTCGATCTTTCTCAATGTAATAGTTAAAGTTTGTTTGAACTGTTAGGAATTTCCAGGATCTTAGGAGTAAGGCAAGAGTTTGTTGACAAATGTTAGCAGCATGTAGTAGCCAAGTCACAAATGTAGAACAAATTCAAATTGGATTTGTAACCTTGAATTGTGGATCTAAAACCAATTCCATTTTATGTTTAAACTTAGTAGAATTCATTGGTAAGGTATCCTAGGGGGAATAGCTCGCATAAATTTTGATAGCTTGCACAACTTAGAGGCTGGTATAAGCTTGAACAATTTGAAGAGATCAAAGAGGGGGGCTTGGAGAAGATGTTTCCTTGAGAAAATAGAGACCAAATGTGTGGCTAACGTTCTATGTACGAAGTTGATCTAGTAAGTCAAGCTTGAGAGGTTAACAAGGAACATGATCTTAACGAGGAACATGAAATTGGTTTAGTGCATAGGATCCAGGGAGTAATATGATGATTCTAATATGGAAATTGGTGACCATGCAATTTATTTCCAATTTCTCTCACTTGTATATTCAAATGATACCCTTCAACCTTATCATCATCAAATCAATCTCATCATAATATTTTTATTTCCAAGTCTTGGAAATGCACTTGGAGGTGCTTTCATGATTTAAATAGAGAAAGTTTCATCACACTGAAATTTTATCTAATTTTATAAGAGAATTATCAGAATCCTAGTAATGCAAGAGGATAGGCTCAAAGGATGAAGCCACTTGTGACTACATAAAGTCAAGTGAAACATTTTAGAATAGACTTAGAGTCTCACTTGAAACTTTTGTTTTGTTAAAATAGATGATTAAATAAATGAGAAAAAGGAGTCTCGATCCTTGTCAATGTAATAGTTAAAGTTTGTTTGAACTATTAGGAATTTCCAAGATCTTAGGAGTAAGGCAAGAATTTGTTAACAAATGTTAGCAGCACGTAGCAACTGAGTCAAAAATGTAAAACAAATTCAAATTGGATTTGTAACCTTGAATTGTGCATCTGAAACCAATTCCATTTTGTATTTAAGCCCAGTATAATTCATTGGTAAGGTATCCTAGGGGGAATTGTAAGTTCCCGCATCCACATCCAGCATTCAGCGGCTCCTCAAACTGCCAATGGTTCATTCGGCATCCGCATCCAGCATTCAGCAGCTCGTCAAACTGCCAACGGTTCATTCGGTTATCAACCACACTCAAACTGATTTCTAGTTTGAGAAACTATTTTCTTGCTGGGAGCTTTTGGAGTGGTCCATCTAGGGTTCTCTACCTAGATTTGTGGAACAGTTGACACATAGCCATCAGAATCTTGATGGAAGCTTGGCTATTAAACCCCTGTTTGGTCCCCAAGCTCACTAACTCAATCCCCTTCAGTTTTACACCATCAAGAAAGAGAAAGCAGAGCTTGGAAGTGCCGTACAGGAAGCAAAATTTGTGTGGAACATGGAAATCTTCTACAGCAAGTCAAGTAGCATCAATGGCTGGAGGTATGATCTATTTGGTATTCTTATTTCGATTCTATTTCAGAGTTTTATTCCGCATTTTTCAGAATAAAAAATTTTGCTAACAGTTTGTATCAGAGCATAGTTATCTCTGCCTTGGTGTTCTGTATGTAGTCGCCCCTGTAGGGTTTGTTGTTGCACTTGTGCTTGACGTTGAGGGTATTTGCTGCTGATATTCACCTTATCATCAAAGTCTCTGTTGCTTGTTTAAACTTTGTCTAGGGTTGCTGCTATTATTTTGCAGCGGGCTGTGACCGTTTCTTCTGCCTACTAGTGTGTTGTAGCAGCTTCAACCATGACTTTGTGTGGCTGCCTAGCTTGAGGCGTGACCTTTTGTGGTTTCCCAGCTTGAGGCATGACCTTGTGTGGCTGCCCAGCTTGAGTCGTGGCCTTCTTCTAGCTGTTAGATGAGGGCCGTGATCTCTTGATTGCTACGGGGATGATTTGTGACTTGCGCTACTTCTCAACTGAGCTACGATTTGTGTGTTGAGCTGGGCCGTGACCTCCTTATGGTGGACCGTGACCTTTGTGTTGGGTTTTAATTTTGGTCGTGATTTCTTTTTTTGGGGCTGCCAAACCTGTTAGGATTGTCGTGATCCTTTTCTGAATTGATAGGAATGGGTCGTGTTTGTTTGCAGCCTGTTAAGCCTGTGTCGTGACCATTGGGAGCCTGTTGAGGCTGGGTTGTGATTGTTTGCATCCTGCAAAGGCTGAGCTGTGACCATGTTTGAACTTTTCTAGGGATTTCGTGACTGTCTTGTGATTTGATCTGTACCTATTGTGACTTCTAAGGTCTATTAAGTGGGTGTTTCCTTGCTGGTGCTTACAACGTCTCTTGTTGAGTCTGCCATGACCATTATTCAGCTTGATGTAGCAAGCCATGACATGCTGAGCCTATTTTAAAAAAATTCCCTTGCCCCTTCTCAGCTCTTTGAGGTTGCTACTGCTATGTATGAAGGTTCCATTGTCTAAGGGTGTGTGGTATTTTAAATATCTATTTTATATAAAAGTAATGGATTTTTCCAGAATTTCTTATTTTGCATGGAGAATTTTTTGTCGAAGCTACATTGTACATTGTTGTGTAGAAATAATAGATCAATGCTATGTGAAATGATGCTAAAAAAAAGCACAGGAAATAGATCTTGCTACTAAGAATTCTCACAAGCATACACAGGAAAAATAGAGAGAAGAAAAGAGACTGAATCACATGAATGAAGAGATGAATATTGGTGTGTATCCTTCCATCGAATAATTATGAATAATAGTGTACATAAATAGATCTTCCCTCATAGGAAAGTCGAATTGTATGGAAACACCTCATAAAGCTCAAAAAGGCTGACTTACCAAAATATAGCAAACCCCCATAGGTGGATAAAGCACTTGCTAAATCTATCAAGGACCTCACGAGTTAGAAAAAGCATGAGTGAGTTGTCAAGGAGATGGAAATAACATGCTAATCCTAGAAAATGGAGAAAAACTAATGAAGGATGGGTTGGAAACAAAAGCTCCCGGTTTCCTAGTTGACTAGATTTTATCTTATCCATAGAAAAGCAGGAAAAAGCAGAATCTGCTATAAGGTCCTGTATACTAATTCTAGACGAACCCAGAATCAGAAATAAATCATTCCTAGGATATGGATGGCATGCATTGACTTTAAGGTGCAAGTGGATGCCAACTAATTAAGCTAGTGGGTGAATAATTAATCAAATAATGATTAATTATTTTATCCTAAGTTGTGAGTGGGTTTAATATATTCCTACATGTTGAAGCTGCCAGTCTCTAAGATCTGTATTTCATCAAGTAGCATTTTGGTGAACGCTTTCTTGAAGAATATGGGCTTATAAACAGACATATATATATTGAGCCGTTTTAAATTATGGAACTGACAGTGGAGTTTAGATTTCTTAGCTTGCCCTCATTCAGATCTGTTCATTTGAAGCTTGTTTTGTTACAGTGAACAACAATAATGTCTAGTGATATTTAATTGGAGAATAGCCACAGCATCTCTAATTAATTAATATTATAACGAAAGTTTAGACATTAATTGTAATTAATTATACTAAATA
>LPNX010167944.1:237121-248831 GCA_001517045.1 Pseudotsuga menziesii
GTGCAATGAATTGACTAGATTATACACTTTTGTTCTTGCCCTTTCACAACAAATACTTCTAGTTGAGACATGAATACATTATCTTTCAAGTCTCAATATAAGAAATTTGTTTTTACATCCATCTAGTGGACTTTCCACCCATTTTGTGTAGCTAAAAACAGTAAGGTGCAGATGGAGACCCATTTTTATATGGGGGAGAGCATCTCTTCATAGTCAATGCCTTCCTTCTATGTCCTTTCACCACAAGCCTCACTTTGTGCTTGTCAAGTGAGCCATCTGATATGTATTTGTTCTTGTATACCTACATGTATTGAATTAGTTTGGTTCCAACAAGAGGGTCAACCAACTTCCAGGTTACATTCTTCATGAATGCATCATACTCATTTTGCATGGATTCTTTCCACTCATCATGAGTAGTAGCCTATTTAAAGGAATTTTGTTCATAGTTCGAATACAAATTCAATTCACAATCAAATGAGGCATCCATGTCATCACTTGATTGATATGCATCTCCTCCATCTTCTTGTCTGGTTGAGATTCTTGTTCCCATGTGTCCAACTTAATCTAGATGGACACTTTCAAGTGTCTTTGTGGCCCATTTCAAAAAAATTTGTGATGGCCCAGGTTGATCAAATGGTGGTGCATTTTCTTCAAGGTTCAATCGTTCAATCGTCTCAATCACATCATCTAATTAAACCTCCTATTAAGGTGAAGTGTAGGAAATTATTCATGATGGGTGTTGGTGATTCAAAATGAAATTCTAGAGATTGATCCAAGATAGGGATCCCTTCTTCAAGATCTAGAATTTCATTATCAACTTCATAATATGTCTTTACATGGGAAAATTTATCCAAATGATCAAGATTTCTATCATTAGACTCGTCATTTTCATTAGTTTCAATAGAAATGACATCTCTAGAAACAACAAATTTCTTGTTTACCTCATATTAAAAGACGAAATGCACGAGATGGACTTATATTTCTAAAATAGACTGCACATAGCATTGCATGACCTCAAAACATTAGTTTTACATTCTTGAAAAACATCATTGAACGTACCATATTCATTATTTTTCTATTCAGTCTTTCTACCACACCATTTTGTTGAGGGTTGTAAGGAACTGTAGTTTGATGTGCAATCTCATGTTGACGAAGATAGTCTTGAAAAGAATTTGAAGTGTATTCTTTTTCATTGTTAGTACAAAGTGTGGCAACGGGATATTGTGCTTGTTTTTCTATCCATGCATGAAATTTTTTGAATGTTTGATATGCTTTATATTTGTCATTAATAGGTATAGCCAACACATTCTAGTGTAGTGTTACATCCCCAACCCTCTACCAAGGAGAGGATGCGACGATGCTGCTATCAATCCGAGCAATCTATCCCCATCAACGTAAAATAAAAATGCAATGAAATAGAAGATACATATGCAGATGTACAAATTATTAACATACAACGGAAGAAAAACACATTCCATTCAAGCATTCATCATGTTCCTACTTATCTTGAAAGAAGCTTGTCCCACAACTAGCTATGTCGCTACAATGTTCCACCCAACCATAGGCCAGTGTGCTCATCAATCTCTCAACGGCACTACCACCCCCGAGCTGGGCATGGTTCCCACAAGGAATAAGGGAACACTAGCAGACTCACACATAGCCAAGGATACAACAAAAACACAGCCAAGCCAACAAAGTTGGGTTTATCGGGTTGCAAAAGAGATAGAAAGGCTGATTGATAAGCTAGTGAGCTCAACCACAGAGCTATCGACACCTGCACCAGATCTATCCTGGCTTTTAAAACATCTACACACCCAACAAAAGGAAGCATCCCCTTCTATGCTACACAGCCCCTTAGTCTATGCCTTCCCTTCCAGTGGTATTCAGGGTGTGCAAAGAAAGAAAAAAAACCCTAGATATGTCTATGAGGTTCCTTCTCACACTATGTTTATCAAGCTAGTTAGACCCCATTTCCCCTCCCAACTAGTTTAGACCAAGAAGTAGAAACATACCTCACAATTGCAAGTTCTGGCCATGGATGAAAAACATCCTGGGAGCCAAAATTGACAATGACGAATGGGGAATAACAACCCTGTGACCAAAATTGACTTCACAGAACATTCTTGGCTCCACGTGGGTAAGAAAAATGGCTCAACAACCACTCAAAAAATTGTGGTCTCTTCTCAACCTGCTAGGCATTGCCAAAACGATTTCCAGCCGTGGGAGAATGAAAACGAGCATGAGAAGATGGAGGATGGATGGCTAAGGAGAAATCAGATGCGTGCCCTGCGTGAGGAAATTGGTTTCCTGCGCGTGAGTGAATAATCGCTGCCTGTGTGAGAGTGGAATGCAGCTTCTTAAGTGTCTGCGGCTCTCCCCTTTCACATGAGGGTAATAGACAAATTGATATCCCCTTTGGGAAAGCGTGTGGTCAAGGCTGATAGCCCTACCAAAATTGACTGCTGCCCATATTCCCCAAGCCCCAAGGCAATAAATGCCCAAATAACTCCTTGGAGAATCAAGTGGTTGGTTGAATAAGACAAGAAAGTAGTTGACAGATGATGGGTTCTCCTCTTGACACTTGTCTTTTCCCCAATGGATCAAGGTTAAATATCCCCCTCCTTATCCTTAGGAAATCATGCCCCCATCTCATTACTGTTGCATTGACATAGCTGGTTGTGGGTATTTTAATTAAATTGCATATTTTAATGATGTTAAAAATTATAAAGTGCTTGGCTAGCATGAAATACCATCGACATCGATTTTAATCGCCAAAACATAAAATGCTAAATCGATGGTGGGGCTTTTACCTTTAGTTCCAAACCATGATTAATTACAATATATACATCATATACATTTAATGCAAATGGGGTCAAAACCGGGATGTTACATGTAGTCATCAACAAAGGTCATGAGATTTTTGTTGAGCGAAATATATGATAGTTATTTCGACATAAATTATCAATATGGGGAGATTGTAAACTTAGAGGTGCAAGGAAAATGTATGCAGGATCAGAGTTATACTAACCTATTCTAATGCTTGAAAAGGAAACACACATACGACTGAAATCAAAAACATGCAACTAATCTAAGAAAACACATGCGACTGAATTTGAACCTAGTTAACGAAAGCACATGAAATTGTATTGCAAATAAACTTAATTAAGAAAGCAAGAAAATGAGCAAACTAATCTATGAAAGCATGTGACAAATGAAAAATGATAATATGAAAAATAACCAATGACAAATAAGTATGAGCGCATAGAATCTATATTAACAATTCATAAGAAATCAATCCAAATTAACACGAGAGAGAGTAAAAGGATTTTCATTACAGCATCATCTCCATTACAATAATCAAAATCCACTCCATGACTAACTCTCAAAAATAATTTATACAAATGATTTTTCTACTTCCACACCACTAAAGAGGTCTCCTCCCAAATGAGGAGAGAACCCTCATATTTAGACATGAATACTTTGGATAAAAAGACAAACAACTCATAATTACAGATCCACTTTTCTCTCAACCTATCCCCTCAAATCCTCCATAATATATTTGATAAGATATTATATCTCCATGATCTTCTCCCTTGAATATGATTGAATAATTATCCCAAAATCTTCCTCAAATCTTCAAAGCTTGAAGATGAAATTCGAATTTGAGGCTAGATGGTGACTTTTGGCCTTGTTAAAGTCTTCAAATCAGCCCGAAAACATCATAAAACTCACCCAACTTTGAGATATAATGAAAATATGTTAATTTTCTTAATATTTAATCATAAATTCTCTTAAAATACTTAAAAATAAACTAATTTGAAAAATACAAGGTAACCCATATTTATTTCTGAAAAATGGCACAGGGAATGGTTAATAGAGTGATGAATAGGGATGGGTGTTAGGAATAGTGAAGGATAAAATGAATGAAAATATGACATTTGGGAAACCAAACAATTTCTATTACCATTGGAAAAAATATGACATGCATGGGGTCACATAAGTCATAGTGAATCAACTCTAACTTTCTACATGCTCTGAATTTTGAGTCTTGAAATGGTTGCTTACTATCTTTTCCTCGTATGCATGCATCACATTTTTTCATCTTCTTAGGAATGGTGGGAAAACCAAAGACACCAGTCTTTCTCAACAAATAAAGACTGTTATAATTTAAATGACTATATCTAGCATGCCATAACAATTTGGATGACAAATTACCTTCTGCATGCTGAAATAGGTAGGTAAAGTTTTGAACTCTTGGAGATGAGCCTTTCAGCTTCAAAACATTTCCATCTACATATCCAATTTGGCCAAGTATTCAAGAAATAATCATGATGTGGCTCTTCACTTCAAGGTTTATTAAGTTGGCATATACTCAAGACAAGTATGCAGTATTCAATGGAGACCATAGTACGATCACTTCAAACTAAAAAATTAGGGTTTATAATACCCCAATTCTCAGATTCAAGATAGTGTTACCTCTTTCTCAAGATTGAGTTCGTGGATGGCCATTAATAGAGCCCATGCACCTGGGGAGATAGAAACACTTCGAGGAATAGAGAAGGAACATCCCAACAACCACACTAATCGTTAAGCAAAGTCACAAATCTATTTAGTGCACCTCAATAGATAGAGTTCAGTTTCCATGCAACACACGGATACACACATCTCTCTTGAGAGCTCACCACAAGAGTGCCACCACATGCTCTTCGCTATGGTCTTTTTTTCCATGATCTCTTCATGGAATAGGGTTCATGATGATAGCACTAAATTCATAACACAAGTAGGATCTAGGGTCCATGGTGGTGAGAGTATGAGATGAAGAGATTTCTTCCACATCTTGCAATATCATATGCAAATGGCCATCAATATTTAAGCACCTCCAAAAAAATCCAAACAAACTTCCTCTAAATCCTTGTGTGTGTCGAGTCTAGACATGTACATGGAATTTTAGAAAGCATACAAAGACATACAGAGCCCCATGTCTATCAAACAACTCATCCTAAGAATGCGAAATGGAATTTCTTCCGCATCTTGCAATATCATATTCAAATGGCCATCAATATTTAAGCACCTTCAAAAAAATCCAAACAGACTTCCTCTAAATCCATGAGTGTGTTGAGTCTAGACATGTATATGGCATTTTAGCAAGCATACAAAAACATACAGAGCCCCCTGTCTATCAAACTACTCATCCTAAGAATGCGAAATGGAACAAATATGTGTCATAGGGTTCACACCAGTCACACAAATGGGAACACCCAATGTACACAAAGCAAGAGAATTCAACAAGTAGTCACCACAATATTTTGAGTCTAGAGTTTTCTTTCTAGCTAGAACACACACTCAATGAGCATCAACATTAGCTCCACACACAACAATAGCTTGAGATGAAACTAACATGCAGAGAGGAGAAATTGTAAAGGGATCTCACATAGATATTGTATCCACCTTAGTTGACAGAGAAGGAAGGTAACAATCGAGACCAAGAGAACACTTAACAAGAAAAAATGGGAAAATAGACTAGTGGAGGAAAACACACCATAACTTGTAGAAAGAAATCATGGACATAATGCTAGGCATCTTGTAGGATGGAGAGATGAGAAACAAATGTCATATTTTGTAGGAAAGCATAATGCTAGGTTTAAGAAACGGGTGTTATGGTACTCTACACCAGGATTTGATGCCACTTGTTAGAGATAATAACTCATGGATTGATTTTTATTGATTCATAATCCTTTATTGATATAACCAATGTAACTGTGGGACTTCATCTTCCAACAGGCTCTTTGGATTCTCACGTAGACTTTCTATCTTCCTAAACCAAAAATATTTACAATAATTGCAAGTGGAACCATAATCCCTGAGGATTATGTTTCCAACAGTATCATAAATGGTAACACCTATGAGACAAGGGACATAATACATTGCAGAATGAGATGTTGAAAGAGGAGAATATTGCAAAGAGAATGAGTACAAAGAAGGTGGGAGAAATATGAACAAGATGATAGAGATCGCAGAAGAGTGAAGACTACATGAAAACTATGGTGAATTTCATTAAGCGAGTGAAGACTCTAGAGAGTAAAATAAGTATCGATGACTCCAATAATGGCAACTTGGGTAGATGTTGCAAGAGTAATCGACAACTCTAGTATAAATAGGATTTTGTGAAGACTACCTTGGCAATTAAAAAGATAGGTAGAAGCGATGATCTTCGAATATCATTCTTCCAATAATAGATTAGGACACTAAAGATGAGTAATCATGGGGGTAATTGAGATGAGGGTATGACACTTAAGAACGGAGAGATGATTCTTAATTAACTTGGGGACTATGACGCAAGAGCATTGCAGGTACTTTGATACTGAGTTTGAGAACACCAAGGATGGCACGAGTGTACATATTGAGGACGGGTTGGAATCTAAGTAAAATTTTAANTTGCAGTGGCATGCCTACACCTCTCAGTTCCAAACAACACAAATACATTATAGATAATATACTAAATAAAATTTAAGTGGTTGATTTTAAGGGATGAGTGCCCAATGTATGTAATTTGGAATTGTATCAATGTATTCATGAAACATACGAAGATGACCTCCATATTATTGTGAAATCCTTCAGCCGAGAGCCAATCTTGTGGCGAAATACCACTGCCTCCATGAATTTTGCATGCGATCTGAGACTGAGACACATAGAGATCTGAAAATTGCTTGTTGCATTGGATCTGAAAATTGCTAGATGCATTGGATCTGAACTGAAATCTTCTTTGGCATCTAAGCGAAATAGCAATCTTCCTTCAAGCAGAAGGAGATTCATTTGCACATTATATTGACAGAAAAATTGTGAAGAAGATTCAAAAGTTTACAGATTTGAAGTAAATCAGGAAGAAACTCTCAAGGTTATGCCAGCTGCTAGATCCACTTCACTCTAAACCAAGGTTGGAAGGTGATCTGGAACGGTTATATCAGGTGCACACATTCCTTATCTTTTTTCTAATACATATCTACTGCTCATATATTTCTTTTTGTTCACAAGTATGAATAATTCACCGCATCTACCAAAGACTGTCAAAGGTAGACCTAGCACAATTACTCTACAAAGCCGTTATGAATATATAGAGTTATTAGAGAAAAGTAGACAAGAAAGAGTATTTAACTTACAAACAGAGTTAGAAGCCATGCTGGAAAATAAATTTACATCTTTTGAAGACAAAGTCCAAAAACAAATAGAAAATAAAATAAAACTACTGCAGAATAAAATGGAGACAATGGAGATTAGGTTATAGGTAATAGAAAAACAAAGCCAAGATAAGAACCAAACATCCCAACAAGGAGATGTTGATACTTTAGAAAGTCTTAAAACGAAGGGCATGATTAAAGCACTAGAAGAAAAAGTTAATAACAATATCACCCTAAATAATGTGGAAGGTAAATTAGATATCAAACCCATTCTTTGTTTTGTAAGTTGAGATCTAATATATTAAAAAGAGAAAAAAATAGTAGTACATGCAAAAATACAGTCCATCCTGCTCAGCTGGAGCAGGTATGGAGTGTCAAAGTATAGTTAGACCCTCCCTCCGGGAGGGAAAATAGATAAAAAATGACCCTCCCTCTCAGAGGGAAAACATGACTGCCAAATGAACATGAACAAAAACCCCTACAGTTCAAAGAGGGTGTGGCAAGAGCCAACACGTGGACAATACATGAACAAAGGAAATCAAACATAAGCATAACTAAGCGGCATGTGTCCGAAAGAACCTGGACGTGGTGCATGTAGCAGGCGGAAGGACACACGGCCGTGAAGACCGCGGGTCATGGTTTCTGCCCAGGCCATGGTTCTTCTGTGATTGGACATGTGTAATCTGAAGACTCTGGATGTGCAGGCTCGCCTGAAGATGTCGTCGAACTATCATCAGATGTCGCCATTTCCTTGTCACTAGAACTAGATGCTTCATTCCCGGAGAGTGTAGGTGGATTTTTGGTGGGTAATGGAGAGGTCTTCTTTGAGACGGTTGGGTTGGACGAGAACTTGCATGTAGAGCTGGAAGAGGGTCGAAGGTGCGGCGGGGGAATGCAGTTCGGTGGTGGAGCCGAGGTATCAGGCGGACAAGGAGACGCATGAGGCAAGACCGGTTGGGGGCCCGGTGGTGCCGTCTCCTGGGGGTCCATGGGTGGAGGAATAGGGCATGGCGTGGTGGAACTAGCGGATTAAATCGGAGGACTAGGCGCATGAGTAGGTTTTTTAAAACCCATTAGTTATGTCGTCGCTCCACTGTGCGTCCTGCTGCCCCAAGCGCACTAGACAATTCATCCTCCCAATTCGAGACAATTCTTTGCACTTCCTCCAGAATTTCCAGGTCGAAGCCATTATTGTTAGCTTGAGAGGAGAGGTGAATATGGCCTTCTGACCCAGCATGGTGTCCTTGCCCCCCGCGTGAAGTGCGTCTCTATCTTCTAGGCATGGCGAGGGATTGATATGGCTGGCATGCGAGCATAGATAATGGAGAGCGGTGTGAGGACGCGAAGCAGCAGAGAGACAGGTGAAGGTAGCGTGAATCAGAGGGTGGTGACCATGTTGCATTGAGCGACCAAGGAGAGCTTGAGGAACTGGGAGAGCGATGATGAACCAGATAATGAACCAGTGGAGCAGAAGAGCGAGGTAAATCCTGGGGGCCATAATCCCAATTGAATGGTGCTTGTGTGAAGCGCAACACCCAGGTGGAGGAGTTATGGCATCCAAGCTGTGATGAGACAACTACGTCCTGCCGTCGAGCTCTGGAGTGGCCATGCTAGTCTGTGTCTTAAAGGCCATTAATGGTAGTGAGTTGAGCACTGGATGGAGGGGCCACGTTAGCCTCCACGTCAGTCTGACTCACACCCGCATCCAGGGAGATTTCAAACCCATTAAAGAGGAAATGATAGAATTAGACCATCAACGTAACAAAAGGGCATTGAAACTTATAATATTCGGTTTGAAAGAGGAGGTAGACGAGGATACATTAGCCATAGTCCAGGTAGAATTACATAATAGATTACAAATTAAAACAACATGTCTTACAGAAGCAACAAGGCTAGGAAAATTAACTGAGAATAAAGGAAGGTTGATCCGGATAAAGGTGAGATCTACTGACCATAAGTATGGCATACTTAGTAAAACCTAAAGTCTTAAAGGAACAAGAATATTTATAAATGAAGATCTCATTCCAGAAGATCAAGCAGAATTAAGAAAGGAGGTTCAAAAGGTAATAGAAGCTAGGAAGGAAGGAAAATGTGAAATAATCAGAAATAGAAAAGCCGGTGTTCGAGATAGAAACCAAAAAGATAGTAATAAATAACAATTCAACATTATCCAGATTCTTTCTTAGAACTGTCGGGTCTTTTCGTGGAACAAAGACCACAAGCTAAGTTGGATCTTGAATGAAGTTGATATTATATTGTTAGTTGAAACTTGGGAGCACCAAGAATCTAAGGTCCCTAACATAGATGGCTTTGTACTATGGTCAATCTGGAACAAGCAATCCTATCGTAGAGGCATTGGGGGTATAGCTTGTTACATTAGGAAGAACATCTCCCCCCATGTCAGTATTTATAAAAAAGACCCTTACAACCAATACATTTGGATAGAGATTACTGACATTAATGATAAAAAAACCTACATAGAAATCTGTTATTTTTCCCCTATTAATTCTAACTTCTATAAGAAAAACAATTTAGATAAAAATTGACCTTACAATGGTTTAGAGAATGATATTTCGAGTCTAAGGAATGGGGGTAATATCCTCTTAATGGGTGACTTTAATGCTCGACCTTCAAGCAACCAAGCTATTATTCTAAGCAATCATTCCAACCCTAATCCTCTTTGGTTAGACAAAGACCTTACTCTAGCTGGAAGGTACAAAAGAAGCTCTGAAGATCTAGGGGAAAATTTGTTTAGGTCTGAGCTAGTCAAGCTCTGTAGTGCTCAAGATCTCATAATTTGCAACGGTCTAAAGAAGTGGCCCAATTCTATCCATATGACATGTATCCATGGGCTTGGTAGCAGCATGGTAGACTATGTTATTTCCGATATCCCTTTATACAAAGAAATAATAAATTTTGACATCTTAAACGACCACGAGCCTGACTCGGATCATAGACCTTTAATTGTAACTCTCAATTTTGCCATGCATAGAGATCCCATAGAAGATGATCCTCATAGCCAAAAAAACTTCAACTTTGCTAGAAATAAAAATGATTTTTTTCCTAAATGAATTAAAAATTAATTTGATTCCTTTATCAAGTATGCACAACATAGAAGACCTCTATCATGATTTTACCACAACCCTCTCGTATTCTATTAACAAGTTCTCAATTGAAGTTTCAAGTAATAAAAGAAATAGCAAAACCAACCCTTGGTATGATAAATCTTGTAAAAGTGTGAGGAGAGAAATTAAGGAAGCTCTTGATGAGTCTTTTAAAATTGACAAAATAAAAATTTACAAAGCCCTAACTAAAAGGAAAAAATGCAGTATATTCATAAAAGACAAGAAAATATCTTATACCTCTCTAAGGCGGCTCCTAAGAAATTTTGCAGGCAGATTCTAACTAGAAAAATTAAAGATAATAATAAAATTTCTTTACACCACTATAATTCCTATCTTAAAAATATTTATGAATCCCCAAATGGCATATATAACTTTGAAACCCTCCTCACAACAGAAGAAGTTTTCTCATTAGAGGACATAGATTTTGGGGTTAAGCTTCTAGCAAATGGAAAAGCTAAGGTCATTGAATGGTACCAGGCATAAATCTTAAAAATTGGAGGTCATGTCCTCATCCCTCACATCCACAAGATTTTCAATCAAGCGGTCAAGCAAGGGTTCCCTAAACCTTGGACTCAAAGCCAAATTATCCCTATTTTTAAAAGTGGGGATACAAATAACCCCTCTAATTATCGGAAAATTATGATTAGCTCTCTCTTAGCCAAGTTATATGGTATTATTTTGGAAAATAAGATCAGCATATGGCTTGAAAGTGAAGGTAATAGGGCTAAAGGCCAAGCGGGTTTTAGAAGGCAACACTAAAAAACGGACCACCTCGTTACGCTTAGGATAATTGTGGAGGAATGTAGTAATGATAAATCCAATATCTTTTGTTTCTTTGTGGAATTTAGAAAGGCTTTTGATACGGTACCTATAAATAACCTATGGAATAGATTAGAAGAGCTAACGGTTCCTTTTGAGTTGAGAGCTGGCGCAATAAGGTTGTACGAGAATTTCATTGCCAAATTTAAGACCAATGAGGGGTGGTCGAAAGATATTAAGTGTAATATCGGAGTTAAACAAGGTTTCCCCCTCTCCCCCACCATTTTTGGCTTTTACATCCATAAACTAGAAGGTTTTTTAGAGGAAGCAGGCTGTGCTGGCATGATCTTAGTTGGAATATTCATCATCCTTCTTCTATATGCTGACGATAGCGTTCTTCTCGCAAGGTGTCCATTCATTCTTGATAAGAAACTAAGAATTATTAAGGATTTTTACTCTACCATGGGTATGACTGTTAACATTGACAAAACAAAAATTATGATTATCAAATCCAAGAAGGACACTTACGCTAATTTTGTGTATGACATTAGCAACTTGGAGGAAGTGTCTTCTTACAAGTACCTAGGAATTGATATTCATCACAAGCTCAACTAGAACTATAGCATTAAGAAAAGGATTAATGGAGGGTGG
>LPNX010167952.1:0-208653 GCA_001517045.1 Pseudotsuga menziesii
AAATCCATGGGTTCCATCAACCTTTCTATACATGTCAGGGCACCTTTTCCTTTAAAAATGAAAGGGCCGACTTTAAAAGGAAATTTAATACTTAAAGACTTCCTGAAATCACCGAAGTGCTCTTCTTCTGCTAACAACCTCTGTCTCATAAACTCCAACGCAAAAATTCTTGGAGTTAGAAAAGAAGGCAACCTGTAGGGCTGACCAGTATAACCATATACTCTGAGAACCGTGAAATCTTTGTACAATAACCAGTCTCCTACCCTCCCTTCGGGTGAAGACTGCATTAAATATTTCATCTCGTCGGAAACTCTGGGCAATTCTCCATCGAACAGCAACCGGTATACTTCTGACATGACCGAATTGGCGAATTCGGTCAGGTGGATTTGCACTGGCAAATCAGAAGAGGATAGAGTACTCGAGAACCTTAATTCGGCAACATTGGAGCATATTAACATATGGAACAAATGTGTTTGGAACCTGAAAAACTGGACTTTGGGAAACTCAGTCAGCTGGAGGTGGATTGCCTCTGCTAGATACTCGTCCAAATTAAGTACAGGGGCTGACTGGGACTCAGGACTTACAGAATTGACTTTTAGAAGGAAACCAAGGATAATATGACCTATATGACAATCTTCATCTAGGCCCAACACCTGACAGACCAAAGATCGATCGGATCGAGCAGCACGTGTCCATTTCCGCTGGGTGGTCTAAAGGTTATCGCGCGTGTATGTTACCTTTCCGGAAACCAACACGCCCGTCGATCAATGCCGTCTTCAACCCTTGTCCGTAGGATCAGGAGGACCGTATGCGATTCCGCTGATCCCTCATTTCCTTATCCATCATGCACTTCCAACCAGCGAATTTGACATGGGCCGTAGATCAGCTCTGAGCAATGTTAAAACCTTTGACGCGTGCAGGCTGTTAGAGGCCCGAAAGTCCCTTATCTTGTTTGCATGTTCCGGATGGTGGAGAGGATATAAACCATCGATTTGCTTCTCCATTAGACCATGGTTTAGGACTTTTTCGGACTAGGCTACTCTTTAGATTATCAATCCCCCCCCCCTTTTGTACTACATCCTTAGCCCAAAATATTTAATCAACAAAAATCTTACCTCCCATCGGTCTTGTATCCTTTTTTGTAAAATACAGGTGTTAACAGTGTGCATATTTATTTCATTGCTGAGTCATAATGTCATTAGTTGCACGGCCATTTCCCTTTGAGTAAATTACAGCCAATTAAAATCAACGATAATTAAAATGAATTACACTCTTTTCTTTTCTAGGGTGCACCAACAAGCTTAGGTTTTAGGATCTTGGAATATTTCATTGTAAGTCAATTCTCCAAGATCACTAAACAACAACATCTAGGTGTCTGTCCAGGTGAGATAGTGAAATCCTTGGTATAATTAGCATTTCTCAGGACTCTCCTCTTACACAGGAGTTAAGCACGAGGCAGTGTGAGCGGTTATTGATTGGGATGACCCCTAGTCATAACTGAGTAGCACCGGCGATATTGCCAGGATTGTATTCGTATCTGGGGACTCTTTCGGGAGTTTCGGGATTTGCTACCCTGCCCATATGGTCAATACCACCTGTGACTGTCCACCTGAGCTTTGATTATATTGAGGTGACCTTAGTGACCTTACCTAGGATATCGAGGGGGTACTTGTAGAGGTTATTCTGTAGGTGTCCCGGCCAGGTAGGGGTCGGACAACATAGTCGCTTTATGCGTTGAAGCTGAGGACCACTATAATTGGTTACGTACCTCCGCTTGTAGTGTATGGGAGTTTCAAGCCTCTCCTAGGTGAGACATACCTGCTGCATTCGGGAGCTCACATATCCTCCCCTTGGTTTGCTTGTATTTTGGATGTAGATTTTCTTAGGAGTGTGCTCTTTGTGCGCTAGTTGGCCTTTGGGATCGTGGTTACTTGAGTATATTTATGCTCTCTTGAGTTTGGGTCCTTTTATTTTTCAACATGCCTAGTATCTTATCACGCATCCTTAGTCCTAGTACGGACCCTGGTGTTAGACTTGGGGGCATCACAGCCCCTTGCTATGCTCATAGATTTGGGAATGGCCATCTTCCATCCTCTACTCCATTTGTGGAGGATTTTTTCCCTTCGCTCGGTCTTTACACCAGTGGTCACCTTCACTGAGGTGGTAGTGTATGCGTGAACTTTGGGTCTACACCTTAGTTTCCTTTTTATGTCTCATCGTTCACCGCATTGTTTCCTTTGGGTGTTGTTGTCATGATCATTCCTCCCTATTTCCTATAGTTTGGAGTCTTTATTGACTATTTTGGTTTGTTTTGTACTAATATGGTTATCATGTAGAGTCCAGTTATTATACACTCTCTCCAAGGTTTCGACCCATTCGTGCCTGTCATAGGTATTATGTCTGAACTGGAATATAGGTTAGGATTTCACATCCGCTTGCACTTATGTATTGCCTTATGACCGTTCCATCTTAACCTTAGGTACAAACCCATTCCATGGTATCACGGAACCTTCATGCTGCTATTAGAAGTGGCATGATATGAGTGGTAGAGCCTCACCTTACATGGGTACCCTAGTTAGCACCTTATTTTCATTTGGTGCCCATGCCAATGTTTCTCCCTTTAGCGTGTGGGAGTCCGTTGTATAGTATTTCCATGACATTTCGCAAGAGCCTCATACTCCTCTTGATATTATGCTGGCCATGATCCCCCGGACTCCCTTGTATCAAGTTGTGGATGCATTATCATGAGCTTTGCCTATCTTATTGAGCTTTATGCCGGCTCCCCTGACATTACGTTTCAGCCATAGAGCCCGAGCTTGTCTCATGTCTAGCCATGCATAGCCTTTCTTTATATCCTTCATAGCTTGATTCCCTTTTTACTAGGAGGGGATTTTCCCCCGATTGTCGATATCCTACACATGTGTCCTTGCATTGAGCATAGGTATGTTCCATTGCTTGGAACTAGTTTGTTTGCCCTAATGACACTCATCTCCTCCTAGTTTGTAACTATAAAGCTAGTTTATTCTTTTTTCAAGATTTTCAAATAACTGAAAAAGTAAAAAAAAATCAAAAATCCAAAAAGCCGGACAAGAAAACATATTATCTTTGGCAGCTGTCGAGTCGTGTCGCCTTCAAACATAGCACTATATATCACATCCATTGGTTGGGTTATAGTTTGACTTTAGGAGCTGTACTTGTTTATCTGAGTTTATCTCCATCGACTGGTTATGCTTCCAGTCCCTATGGAGCCTCTATTGATGCCTCGTGCGTCATAGAGATGTCCCAGTTTGTATATCGAGTCTATGCTGCCTTCATTCAGTCACCATACGTCGTTATGCTCTTGTTCGAAGGAAGTTGAAACCTGTGTCGGCCATTCCTCAGTTATCTTGACTTTGCATGTTGGCCATTCCCGGTACAGTTACTGGTTCATGCACTTTATGATTGAGTCCTTCCACATTAGACAGCTTTGCTGAGTACCTCTTGTTGGATGATGGGGGATGCCTTAATGCCATCCTTCCAGCGGATTTTGTCCGATCGACTTCAGATCATTTATTCTGGGATTGGAATCTAGAGTCATTTTGAGTGCCTTGAGACTTGCAGTCATCAGTGGCAGGTTCTCTCGCCATCGACAGTTTCTTGGGAATACATCAATTTCCCTTGATCAATGGACTCTCTCAAGTGTTCGACCTCAACACATCTATTCACACTTGTTACTTTGCACTCTAGTACCTTGATTCCCATTATCATTATCGGTGGGTAATCTCGCGTCTATTAACGGTATACATCAATGACCGGTAATCAGACGATGGACTACTATGTTCGACCTCGACACTTCTATTCGCATAGTAGGACATGTACTCGTAGCGGTGTGTGTAGAAGACCTTCCATATTGGTGGCATCCATTATATGCTACCTCTTTGATCGTGCTAGTGTTCATGAGATTTCAGCTCTTGTGACTTGTTCCAGTATATGTCAAACATTTCCAGCCACTATGGAGATCTTGATCTATTGTATATCTTCATCCTTTGTGGAGATCATGGTCCTTTTTATATCTTCATCATGGAGATTCTAATCTATGTATATTGTACGCGGCGATGACCACATATGTGTTATCATGTTTCATGCCTATTCATGGCCATTGTACTCTTATGTATCTGGGACTGCTATATGTATTTGCAGTTATATGCAGAGTTGTATCATTGTACTATGCTGATTGGGTGGCTGGTCTTACATTTGGGTACCTTCATCACTCCACTTCTGGGATGGACTTATAATGTATTTCGGCCATTGTATAACCCCTCTGATCTCATACATTAGGGGGCATCTGTTATAGCGGATTTCACCACACTAGGTGAATCACACATTGTATGGCCTTCCCATGTCCCACTGCAGACTCATTAGCCCCTATGGACTAATTTTTGTCTTTTGATGTGTCCTTGATCATCCCTAAAAACATAAGAAAAGTGATATACACGGCTTTTACCCCGATAACCGCGTACATACGCGGATATTACCCCTATAGTCACATACATCGGGATGTGTGCATAATCCAAATCCTTTTGGAGTTTTCCTTGACTTGGATCTGACTCATATGAATCCTGGCCTTCCATATGCCTTGAGATCGCATGGATTCAACCTTTCAGTATCCCTTTGAAAAGCTATATAAGGAACCCCTTGAGACATTGAAAGCATAAGAGAGAATTGAGAGTAACGAAACTATAGTCCATTGTTGCCATAACTTATGCTTGAGTCTGCATCCCTTTGTCCCTTGGAGCACTGATGTGTTCTTCCCAAGCTTGCCTTTTTCTAGTGAGCTTGCTATCTGAGTGATGAAGGATTGAGGTGGTGGAGGCCCAAGTGGGGGATTCAGTTTCTCTGGTTCGCAGACGTGCCGTCAGAGGTTGTCACTTGTAATCTCTGATTTATATTAATAGAAATATATTTTCCTATCCAGTAATTTGTATTTGAATAAATATGATATCCATTGGAATATATCAAATGCTTTTACATTATTGATTACATATGCTAGAATAGATCTAACACCATTATATATAGTATGCTTGTATTGTTTACTTATTGTTGAGGAATTATTATATCAATTCAAGCTGAAGATTGGAAAGCTCAACGAGGATCTACTTCAACCGTCCGGAATAAGGTACGAGGTTCGATCCTTTAGTGTTAGACATTTTATTTCTATTGCATATTCGGAAAGATTGATTTCTGGAGTCTAGCTATTTGTTGTGGCACCCCAAGCCATAGGAATTTCTCTCCGTAACAGTATTTAGTTGTGGTTTCTCCTAAGTTAGTCATATCTGGAGTCTAAGATTCAAATCACTCATAGAGGATTATAATTTCCTCCATTGTGTTATGAATGTTTGTACTCATATTAATGATTATTGTGTCCATTTATTTGACCAATTCAGGTGTTCCTTCTATGTTCAATTTCATTATGCATGTTTATGAATTTTTCACTGTAAAATCAATCTCGTTCAATCTTTTTTCATTGTGAGGTTCAATCTATCCTGGATATCTTATGGAATTAATCATTTTACATGGTATCAAAGCTCTACAAAGTTGGTTTATCTTCAAATAGAGAGTTTTATGCAGGTTTTGTGAAGAATTCATAAGAATTATGTTGTTTCTCTAGCTGCAAAATAGAGAATTCAACTACCTTGGCACAAAAAATACTCACACCTTTCAATTATCTAGAATGGAGGGATGATATGCAGATAGTCTTGTGCAACAAGGGTCTATATAGGGTCATAAAGGGATAAGCTCTAGGTTCCATGCAGCGGCCAGGGTATTTTTTAAGGATTCTAATATTATACTTAAGCATAGTATTCTAGGCGGTTGTTTTGGATTAAAAAAAACATGTTTATAGATAGGTAGGAAAATATTAAATATGAAGCATAAAATTAACACTGAAATGTGTAAATTTTGGCAAATATTATAATAATAAAAAAACATATTTTATGTAAATATAGGCGATATTAGACACTAAAAATGACCAAATAGCAAATTTATTTTTTGAAAAAAACCCAAAAAATAGCCAATTGAAAAAATTTTGCCCCTAAAAATTACCCTAGGGCCCATGCCCCCTGGTAATTGGCCTGAACTAGAAAATGGTCCATTGGTTGAAGACAAATTTCACCCAGGAGGGAAACCTTCATTGGGGGA
This sequence comes from Pseudotsuga menziesii, assembly GCA_001517045.1. Classification (NCBI taxonomy): domain Eukaryota; kingdom Viridiplantae; phylum Streptophyta; class Pinopsida; order Pinales; family Pinaceae; genus Pseudotsuga; species Pseudotsuga menziesii. The sequence continues at coordinate 6,178 of LPNX010167952.1, forward strand.
AGTCGAAGGACTAAAAGGAGGTTGAGATGTAACCTATGCCCCCATAGATATTAGCACTAATAGGAATACTAGCTCCAATAGGTAAGTTATAATTCAAAGGAAAAATCACTGAGGGGTTAATAGAACTTTGAATAAATCATGATGGCATGCTAGTCCCAACATTGGGAGGAGTAGCTTTTCCAAATGAAAAGGAAGGATTTGGAAAAGTGGTATGTAGCATAGGCATGGTAGTAGGTGGAGCTAATGAAAAAAATATCGGTAGGACTTTAGTAACAAACCATGATGTGTCGTAGGAAAAATCACGAATGGATTATTCATTATGGGAGGTAAAGAGGATGACACCAATGTGATAGACACGGGGGATAGAAGGAGAGTTTCCTATGGTTGTCCGCTATTGACAAAAAAACAGTCAACAAGGGTTCTCTCTTTGTCGACACCCAAACCATCGCGATCTCCTTGAGCATCGGCCCAAACAGGTTTTACCCCGTCTGACAACACCTGCAGAGAAGATGAATCTCACCCGAGATGTTCGGGGGAGAACTGTCGGTACCAAGTTTCCACAGTATGAAGGAGGACTGTGAATCTACTTATCAAACCATCGCAACATTATTCAACAGATCTAATTATTCATATTATGCATTAACATAATCCTATCATCATTCGGTATATTAGATCAACATACTTAGATCGTAGCAGATATATTGAAGCATAATCAGATCCCACAGTGCATCATCATTCATAGCATAGAAACATTGCATCATTCACAGATACACATTGCATTCACATTTGGATCTCATAAAATAGGAAAACAGGAAGATAGAAAACGACACAATGGTTATGCTCAATCTATGTCATGTCATATTAACTTTTGCAGTAAAAAATAGATTCTCCAAAATAGTTATTCAGCTCACATACACATGTCCAATAAGTTCCGAAGAATATTAAGAAGACAGGTCAGAAGATTAAGAAGACAGGTCAGCCTCTTTCCAAGATTTAACACTTGCAATTCTAACTCTATTTATAGGCTTGTGCCTCTACATCCGGGTGGTCCACTTAACCAACTTCCTAACTACTTCTTAATAGAATCTACAAAATAATGACCGCAATGAACATAATGCGGTCCAAATCTACAAAATAATTACCAAAATACATAAAATATTGTAAATCTGACTTGCGTGTCATTTTCCACCTTGCGTGGCATCTTTGACCTTACGTTGTACAACTAACTTGCCCCAAAATTGTCTGCCAACAGGCCCCCATAATGCAGTCCAAATCTACAAAATATGACCAAAATACATAAAATATTGTAAATCCAACTTGTGCTTCATTTTCCACCTTGCGCGGCATATTTGAACTTGCATAGCATCCACAATGTTGCGCAGCTAACTTGCCCCAAAAATGCTTTCCAACATGCCTAGCAATGGAACCATTTGTTGACACAAAACCTGTCAATAGGGGTTCACTCTATGTTGACACCCAAACCACCGTGATCTCCCTAAGCACTGGCCCAGACAGGTTTTACCTCGTCCGACAACACCTGCAAAGAAGATGAATTCTCACCTAAGATGTTCGAGGGAGAACTGTTGGAACCAAGTTTCTGCAATATGAAGGAGGACCGTGCATCTACTTATCAACCCAACGCAACATTTTTCAATAGAGCTAAGTATTCATATTATGCATTAACAGAATCATATCATCATTTGGTAGATCATATCAACATACTTAGATCACAACAAATATATTGAAGCATAATCAGATCTCATAGTGCATCATCATTCATAGCATAGAAACATCGCATCATTCACAGATACACATTGCATTCACATTTGGATCACAGAAAACAGAAAAACAGGAAGATAGAAAAAGACACAGTGGTTCTACTCAATCTCCGTCAAGTCATTAACTTTCGCAGCAAAACACAGATTCTCCAAAACAATTCTTCATCTCACATACTCATGTCCAAGAAGTTCCAAAGAAGATTAAGAAAACAGTTCAGAATCTTTAGAAAAAGATTAAGAAGATAGGCCATCCTCTTCCCAACATTTAACACTTGCAATTCTAACTCTATTTATAGGATTGTGCCCTTACATTGGTGGTCCACTTAACCAACTTCCTAACTACTTCTTAACATAATCTACAAAATAATGACCACAATCCACATAATGGGGTCCAAATCTACAAAATATGACCAAAATACATAAAATATTGTAAATCTGACTTGTGAGTTGTTTTCCACCTTACGCAGCATCCGTGATGTTGCACAACTAAATTTCTCCAAAGCTGTCTACCAATAGCCCCCCAATAGAATCTTGTCGCTCTCCCTGGAGCCACATCAGTTGGAAATGGTGTATCCACTAATCTTCACTTTGAAGTCCTCATACTATTGGGTAATTTCCTTGACCTGTTCTTTGATTTTTTCAGTAGTCTCTTGGATTTTTGTCAACTCATGCTCTAATGGGTGCTCGACGATATTTGTTGTGACATCCTTTCTTCCCTCCTGAACTACTTGTACAACTGAAACTCTCCTTCACCGATATATGTGCACCAACATCTTGACTTGTATCTAACTGTGTCAAGTGCCTTTGGTGATGATCCCTGGCCTTCGGAACCCCCTGTTGCAACTCCTTCAGCTCCATTGCCTTGGTGACCTGTAAAACTAGGGGCATCTCTTTAAGAAATCTATTCAATGTTTCCAACTACCCCCCATCCTCTTGCAACTACGTGGTCAGTTGCTCCAACTATTTTTCCTGGACTACACTGCCCCAAAATTGTGTAGTCACATTAGTTACTTGCTTCGCTTCTTGCTCCATTTCCTCCAGCTGCATTGCTAAGTCCTCAATGGTACTTTTCCTCTCCGCACCTTTCTCTGGTGGTGTGTCTAGATGTACCAAGTCCTGCAAGTCTGCATTGTCATGCTACAATTATGCAATGGCATCCCCAATCCATTCTGCTTTTTCCTCTGCATCTAGCTATGTCTTTCTCTCAGGTATGTGCTGACAAGCAGCAGAAAATGCCTGCTCTAAGCGAACTCTATTGTCCCAAAGAAACATTTTCTCGACAACCAGTTGATCTTGCTCCTTCTTAAGCTCCAAAATCTCCCTGGATTTCTCCTCTGTCAGTCATTCTTTTTCCTTCTTCAATGCCTCAATTTATTTGTGTGCTTCCATCTCTTTTTCCTATGAACTTAAAAAGCGATAGTTGATTACTTGCTCCCTATCTACCAACTCCTGATTGGAGACCCTCTGCATGTGCACCAATGTCTGTGTCAACAACGCATTGATGTCTACAGAAATATCTTGTAACTGTCGCAATGAGGTGTTCAGATCCTCATTGTTGTTCTTAATCACATGAGGCAAAATTTTCACATTCCTAATCTGCGTCCCAGTGTTGATCGAGCCAATATTCTGCACAGTGGTTTCCTCTGGTACCTTATTCAAAACTGCATCAATTAAAGATTCAAGGAATTTTTTTACCTCACCGAATCCATCTGTCACTTGCTTCTTCATATGTTCTCCTGTGGCATCAGTCATTGTTGTAATGGCCACAATGATACAGCTCAATTGCTCTTCCGTTATTGGTCTGTTGTTGTTGGTCGCACCCTGATCCTGCCTCTTCTTCATATAGGATTCCTCAAACTTTCAATCTACATTTGAATTGATGGTTTTCTATGTGGATGCTTCATCTGAGTCATGGTCACTTGGTGGGTAGGGAAAAGGATCTACCAGTGCATCAGTTGGTGGACCCGTCTACACTTCCTCAATGTTCTCAGGTTTGCACTATTCCTGGGTCCAATCAGCAATAATAGTCTCCATATATGCATCGAAAACCTTATATGTTGTGGGAAGCCATTATTTATCCTAGTCTCATCATGTATGCACATGAATGGCATGCATCCCAATTTCAAACCGAAGGACTCGCTGATACTTCACCTTTGCTTCCTTCGTCAGTCGCAGAACCTTTCTTGTTGCAGCCTGTAGCGCTTCCCAATATATCCATAATTGAATTGCATAGTCCTTCAGTCGCTATGTTTCCTTCATGTACCAAAGGTTCTATTACTATGCACCCTTACACTCCTTCACTGCATCTACGTCCATCCCTTGATGATCTTTCAGTTCCATCCAATCCACCAACTCAATCAAAATGAGTAACCAGCTATATGCAAATGGTCGTTCTCCCTCCTGGACTGCTAGTGCATCCTCCGTCAACTATTTCATTAAGAATAATTACCATTTCATCTGCACCCCTTGTGCACGCTTCTCTGCATAGGACATGACCCTTGAATTAGATTGATTTGGTCTATTCATTCTGACAACCTTGCTAGCCAGAATCCTTGCCACAATACAAACTGTCGGTCATTTATACTATCAATACAGTATGATTGTCTATTGCACTGCAGGTTGTACCTTTTCTTTAGCTATACATCCAACCTCCTATCGTTGTATTTCCCTTTAAAATACTAAGATGAGTCAAGCCCCTCCTTGGCTAGCCCCATGATCTCTGAAATAAGGGCCACATTGACTGCGATCGACCAGTCCAGCCATAGAATCCCTCCATGGAAGCACGCCAAGAGTTTCCTCACACATGCATTTGCTTCATTCAACCACCCAAAATGTGGCATGTTGATCAGTCCCAACAATCTTAATATTTCCAACCCCCACGCCTAGTCATGTGGAATTCGTGCTACTGGGTTGCCTCCCTCCAGTTTCATGGGTAGATATGGTTCTACGGTAATATCTAGCGATGCGAGCATATCATGGTCCTCATATTTTATTCACATAAGTGAGGGCACAATGTCCCTGGTACATATCATGCCCTATGAAATCGTTGGCATCTTGACTAGGTACTTATGGTTCTTCATCGCTTTTCTAGGCTTCGCATTGGGCCAACAAGGAGGCACATACCTAGGGATATCCGCAATGGATACCCCTATGCGGCTTGATGATTCCTCATCCCCTGAAGTTGATGGACCCATATGTGCAAGTGCCTGCTCCTGTGCCAATTGAGATGTTCTAGTCTTTCGCTTCTTCTGAATCGGGGATGTGGTCCATTGCTCCCCTCTATTCTTGTTTGGAACTGATGATGAACCCACCAGCATGCTTACAACTTCCTCCTCATTTGTGACCTTGACAACTAGTGAATCCCTCTCATTGGAAATCTCTACTATGACCGGCTCACTCGGCATGTCGCACCAGTGCCTCTGAGTTTACTACGGGCACCCCAATCCTCACTGCACTCGGAGACTTGACCGCACAACTCAACACAACTCACTCCGACGATCTTTGCAAATCTAGAAACAATTCACACCTACACAATGGTGAATTTTGGCTATGTTAGACCACTTATTATAGCGCCAAATCGATATTCCACCCATTATGACCAAATCATTACAATCCATTTTCATCATTATGACCAAATCATGCATTAATCGCATGAATCCTCCGTCTATCTTGTCAATCCAACGATCGGATCCATCATTAATACATGTCTTATCTAAGAGCATCATCAGTTAACTGTTTTAAATGCCCAATGTATTGTTGATTTGATGCTATCATGACCCTGCGACCATCGCGGTATAATTTCCTAACCGCGATACTGACTCTTCTACTTGTGCATCAACTTCCTCTTGGCGTTCCATCCTCCTAACTACCATATCAAGCCAAAACAAAGATTATATATATATATAAATTTGTTTTCCCATCGCGCAGTGCCTCAAGCATCACGTGGCTCCTGGCCCGTCATGTAGGGCTTCAACCTGTTGTCGTTCACTAGATTTGGTAGCATCGCACCATCTAACTGTTTTAGTTGTACTGCACCTCCTAAAGTAAAGGAATTAATCAGATATGGACCTAGTCAATGCATCTGTAACTTACCTGGATGTTTTGTGAACTTGTTGTCATACATCAGAACCATGTCTCCTTGCTGAAATTGTATGTTCTTAATGTGTCGATCATGCCAAGAATTTTGTCGATCCTTCTCAACACGCTGGTGAAAACCTGCAACAAATAGTTCTTCCTCAATCTGCACCAACTGTTCCAAGCATTCTTCTTATGTTGCTTCATCATCCATGCCTTTCGTTTCCACTATGCGCAACCTTGGAACAATGTACTCCATCGGCATAATTTCCCCTTGCCCATATACCAATTTGAATGGTGTTTGTCCTGTCAATATTTTTCAAGTGGTGCGATATTCCCACAATACTGCTGGAATATTCAAATCCCATTCATTACAGTTCGTGTTGCATACCTTTGTAAGCACATGCTCCAACACCTTATTGAATGCCTCCACTGTCCCATTCGCGTGTGGATGATATGGGGTACTCTTCTTATGTTGTATCTGAAGCTCTTTTGTCAATGCGCTAACTGTGCAATTGATAAAGTGACTCCCCTAGTCGCTCATCAATATCTTGGGACACCCAGACCAAGTAGCAATGCTTTCAAATAGAAACCTCGTTGCTATCGCACGGTGCAATCTACAACAAGTGCGATCGTCGCCCATCTTTTTTAATAGTCTATCATTGTAATTATGTATCACGCACCAATTCTCTTCCCAGGTGGGTTGATTGGTCCCACAAATTCCACATCCCATTTATCAAATGGCTGCAATGTCACTTGACATACCAACGGAATCTCATCCCTCCTTGATAGTTTTCTAGTTCTTTGATAGACCTCACAAGTCTATGCATAATATGTCGTGTCACCATGGAGAGTGGACCACCAAATCCCTACGGATAGCATGTTCCAGGTAGTAGCGCAACCTCCATAGTGTCCACCATAAAATCCTACATGTTCCTATGCCAATATATGCCCTTGTTCATGTGGTAGGACACGTCGCCGTAAGATCTCATATGGTCTAAGCTTATAGAGTTGTCAAGTGATCAACTGGAAATCTGCGGCCTTAACAACCAACTGCTTCTTCGAACTTGTAGTAAGATCCTATGGTGTTGTTCCCATAGCCAAGAACTGAATTATTCGCTCATAATAATCATCAACCATCTCAACTTTGAATAGTTGTGCATCTGGAAACCCATATTCAATGTTTGTTCGTTCTTCACCTGTCTTGATTCATGATAAGTGATCGGAGCCAGATTTCAAGCGACCTGGCTTCACAATGATCTCAAAATAAAACTCCTGAAAGAGAAGTAGCTAGCAACATATCTTCCCCCCTAACATGGGATTATTGACCAGATGTTTCAAATCAGAGTGGTCCATAAACATCTTGAAATGTCTTCCCAATAGGTAATGTCGAAATTTTTGCAGTGCATATCCCATCGCCAAATATTTCCTCTTTGTGGTAGTATATTTTTTCTTCACAAACAACAGCTTCCAACTAATGAAAGAGATTGGGTGATCAAGATCTCCTTCCCCTGGATGTGCCAGCACCACTCCTAGCACAATTGACGATGCATCCACATGGACATGGAACTTCTTATTCCAATCAGGAAAAGCTAATATTGGTGCGGAATCCATCTTGGCCTTTAGCATCTCAAAGCTTTCATGATACTCCTGACTCCATACAAATACCACACCCTTCTTTAGCAACCTCTCCATAGGAGTTTTGATCACAGCATAACCATGAATGAACTTGCGGTAGTATCCTGTGTTCCCCACCATCGCTCTAAGTTGCTTCACATTTGCAGGTGGTGACAAGCTCAAAATCAACACAATATTCTCAGGGTCAACCAATAGTCCTTGCTTGCAAATAATGTGTCCCAACAGCATCCCAAAAGGTGCATATAAAATGCATTTCTTTGAGTTCAGCATGATCTGATGTTGTCAACATCACTACGGCATCAGCCACAGGTTTTCCATATGGTCCTTGATCAATCCATACACCTTCCATCCATCCATATAAATTGCCAGAAACTTCTGAATAAAGTCCTTGAATACATCGACAACAATTTGGGAGAATATCACAGGTGCATTCTTCAGTCCAAATGGCATCACAATGTATTGAAAGAATCCCCATTCAGTAACGAAGGTTGTCTTGTGACAATCTTCTTTTGCAATCTTAATTTGGTGATAGCCAAAAAATCCATCTGTGAATGAGTATATTTCATGACCGCCCACTCCTTCTAACACCTCATCAGTGAATGGTGTCAGAAATGGATCATGCAAACATGCATCATTCAATTTTCTAAGGTCGACACAAATATGAAGCTCACCTGTCATCTTTTCTTGCACAACCATAGGGCTGATCCATTCTGATTCCTCAACCTGCTCTATTATTCCAACATCCAGCATTCTATCGAGCTCAGCTTTGACCCTCTCCTTGTATCACAGATTCAAGCGATACAGTCGCTGCTTTACTAGTTTTTCATTTGGATTCAACGGGATATTCATCACTCCTAGATCTCCCAATATTCCTTTCATCTCAGAATATTTTGTAGGAAACAATTCTTGGAATTCATGAAAAATATTTGTGATCTTTGCCATGGTTTCTTGGTCCCAGTAGTCCCCAACATTCCCAAACTTTGTTTTCTCCTCTGTCCCAATGTTGACCTTCTGAATTTTTAATGTCTGATTCATTTGATATGTCGGTATGTCAGGTGTTGTGACATCCCAAATCCCTTATGTTTATGGAATATTGATGTTTCATGGATCATCACCACCCTCGGGTCCTCCTGTCACATTGTATCATTCCATCATTGATTGCATCAGACAACGCACATGCGGATCCACTGGATATTCATCTGGAACTACCTTCATAACAATGTCACAGATGTGTTGCAGCGCATTATGAATCGTTGGATTCATATCCACAAAATTGAAAGTGTGAGTGAACCAAACCATCAACCCTTCCCAAGTATTAATCTCTCTGTGCAACTCAGGTTCTACGTACCATGATTTTGTCATCTCATTCAACGTGTGGACAAAATCATGGACCCACTCATCCTTTGGTCATGATGCTCACAAGGTAGGACACTCGATCAGGTGATCACCGAGGTCATTATGCCCATCGTAACTTCTAGAGTAGTACTCTTCTACATTGACAAAGCAAACTGTCATCAATATTCAGCACTGCGACCACTCATTAATTGAATTCTTATGTGTCACTCACCAATGTGTTGGTGTAGCCTTCAATGCTTCATCCAATGCCAACAACCATTGCAGTTCTTACACCTTATCCTCAACTACCAGTAGAAAATCAGACATCTTCAAAAATCCTTCATATATTGGTAATTCAACAGTCTCAGTTGCGACTTGGCACAACGACTGAGTAATCAGGCCACACTTCCTGAGAGATACCTCATGCATTCGATTATGTCAGTTTTCTAAAGCATCATCAGAGTTGGAAGACACAGAATTGGAGCTATGCCAACCAAGTTCCTCGTCGACAGTTGTTAGCAGGCTTTCTCCTTCTGGTCCTGACCCGTGGTTCAACAACACCACAATACCAACAATAAACCACAAGACATTGGCTTGACAGAGAAAGCCCAGTCGACAACACCTGCGAGGCAGGCACAGTCTCAACCGAGATATCTAATGGGTAACTGCCAGAACCATGTTTCCATAGTTGGTGAGGGAGTATATTACCTTGGCATGGGGCCAAGGCGCTTGACAAAGGTGACAGGATGGAGTCTTATAGAATCTCGTCAAGAGTATTGAGAGGGGTCACGACGTGTGTGCGACCCAACCTCATCCTTATAACCCCTTAGTTGGTGTGACAACGTGGCGCAGATGATCCCTTACACTCAATCATATGCATGACTATATTTGGAAGTAACAACTTAACCATGATTCATACATACCATTCCAACCAACACATAACCATTCATTCATAAATAAACTATGTTACAAAATACATTCACTATTAAATGTAATACCACACCGTAAGCAAATATTCAGGTAAACATTCACCATTCAACAATATTCATCCATATACACAAGGAATAATGTGGAAACCCATATAGGAAAAACCACCAAGGTTCTCTTCATCTAGCATGAGAATTGGATATAGCACCTTGCAGTCTGTGACCTGCAGGTTGTTCCTAAGATATGTCTTTTACTCCATCTTCTTGCTCTCATGCTCTCTAGATTATTCTTCTATCTACTCCTACTGATCCATACACAGCCTAGATCGACTCTTCTATCCTATTATCTGTGCACTTAGTTGCAGATTCCTTCTACTTCTAGCGGTTTGCGCACACAACTACAAGATCCATGGCTCAACCACCTCCTACTTCTACTCAATCTTACAAAAATCCAATGGATTCTAACTGACTTTCTAATTGCAACTTATCTATACTACCAAAAGAACTCTTATATAGAGTGGGTTCCTCCTATTTATAATATTTACAAAACCTCACAAGGTCAACTGAGTACAGCTCAGTTATTATAGACTCAACAACTTACAAAATATCTTATGTTACATAAATGTCGGTCGATACCTAGCCGTGAAAGTCCTGGAATACATCAACCATAGCTTTAACTAGCCATGAAAACGTCTTTCAGCTCATATTTACCACTCATAACTAGCCGCAAAATTGTCCTTCCTTCTTCTGTTGGGTCGTCCTTCTACAGTCTTCCTTGACTTTCTCCTTCCAGCTTTAAATTCTCCACCTGCCTCTTTCACTGACTCGTATCTGTATTCCTTTTTGCAACTATCCTGATGTAGCTTTCCTCTTGTTCTTTCTTCGTCATGCGCATGTTTTCATCTTGTCTGTGTCGATTCCTCCGTAGCCTGCTTTTCCCTTCTGTCACACGTGCCTTTTTCCCTTTATTGCTTGTGTGCATGCTTCTTCCTTGTGCACTTTCCTTGGCCCTTTTCCTATCCCAACAAGCCCCCAACACTCACATATGGCTTGTCCCGAGCCACTAATAAAAAATGAACTTGTCCGCAATGATGTCCTGCCGTAAAACTTTACTTTGCCCAAAAATTCATATTTCTGGCACGGGTTCAGACTGCCTAGGAGGACCAACCTTGTCCAGGAACTCCTTCACCATCTGCTGCACTTTAACAATTTCCTCTGTGACTTCCTATGCCTGGGACACCAATTTCTCTACATGGTCAGAAATGATATGTTTCGACGGTCCTACCTCTAGTGATTGTGCGATTTGTTGAAGCTTCTACATCACATGCTGAATAAGCCAGTGAGTTGCACAGCCTCTGACTGATATGTCTCTACCTCAACTTCCCTAGTCTGCTCTTGATCACGTAGAGCCTGAACTTCTTGCTGTATTCGCTTGATCTTTGCCATTTTTATAAACTTGTCCTAGAAGGGAAGCTTATTTGTCTATGCCTTTGCTGTGATGATTTTCTCATATACCTATTGAGCACTTTCCCTTATGTTTTCTATACTTTCATCTTCCAAGAGTGCTTCCCAAATCATGGAAATAACGCCAACTACCTTCAGGCAGAGTGTTTCTCTCTCACTGATCTTCCTAGCAGCCTCAGACATCGCTACTCTTCTTCTCTCCTCGAGCACCTCAGGAGGTGTGATTGGTACCTACCTAGCTTGAAGCTCCTCAACCTGCTTCTTTAGCTCCACTGTAATGTGCGATAGTTGGGAAACCTTAGCTACTGAATATTCATCTTCCTGTCCTGCTTTTGGTGGAAGCTTAGCAATGGCATTCTTAATAGTTTCGGAGAGTGAAACCCTGCTTTGCTCATGCACAGTAATTTCCTTCTCTTTGTCCCTAAGGAGGGCCTTGCGTGCCTTTTCCTTCTTTTGCTACTTTGTTTCCTGATAGGCAACGACATTCTCCTGCAGCTGTACTTCGGTCATGGCTTCCTGCTGGATCTCATAGACTTTGCTTAAGCTTAGTTTGGAGAAGTCTATGTCCATGCTCTCGAACTCATGCATAGTTGTATCAAACTCAGCTATTCCTATCTCCATTACATGTGCCTAGATTTTTACCTTAATCGGCAGCACCAGCTCAGACATGACTAATGGGACACTTGGATCCACACCATATGTTTCAGCCTTCCTAGTGGCTTTAACATCATTAATGGCCTCCACAAGCTAATTAAGGTGCTACGACACCTTATCAGCGACACTTGTTTGCTGCATCCTTAAAGTGGTGAGGTTTTCCCTTGCAAGATCTGCGAAAGATTCTTCTATCACATGGACATCCTCCTCAGTCAAGGTGTCCATGTTATCCATTTTTCTTGCTTTTCTCTTCTTTCGCAGGGGTTCCTGTGCTTATTGTTGCGTTTGATGTTGGATTGGGATGTTCTCCTGACTAGGTGTGCACTCTGAAACATTATGATCAAAGCCACCCTCGCCTGCATTATCATCTTCCTCATCCCCATCTTGCAACTAATTTTCTTGATCATCACCTCCTTCATTTTCTTGGCAATCAACTTGGTGCATTGGTGGTTCCTCTTCATTTTTTCCTTCGGGCAGAGGCTCTTCCAGTGGGCTGCACCATTCATCTGATCATTCCTTAATAATTTCATCCACATCAACATCAGTGATTATGAACCCTACATTATGTGCTTGTTTTGTTGGGTCCTTCTTTGGCTCCAAACCATATTATGCATAGCGGCCTGAAAATTAATGAAGGCTACATACCTGCGCACTGTTGTGGCCTAGATTTGGTGAGATCAGAGGACAACATCGCACAACGCCTCTGCGTGCAAAAAGAACCCGATGTTCTTATCCTTCTGTTAGATCTTGTCTTTCTTGTCTTCCCACGAGTTTTGGTATTTTTCCCCATTGCAATGTAGTGGGACGTCCATTTGTTCATAATCTTTCAGGTTGTCCCACAGGGTGAACGAGATCATGATGAGCAGCCAAGAGTAGTGTAATTTGTAGTTAGGGTCCTCCTAGGCCTACGTGGTGTCGTCTATTAGCTTATTCAACAAGAACTGTGACTAGTTAAATACCTCCTAGCGCGCACATCTCTGCAAGCTCAACTGTTCCTGTAGTACACTGAGCGGACATCATCTTGTGTAGTAGCTTACAAGAGAGAATTCTTGAGGTGAACCACACACTTGCATATTCGATAGGGCCAATCAGGAAGCCCCTTTTTGTGTGTCGAAGGTTATACTTTTGCTTTGTTTTAGTAGTGTATTTATGGGCCAAGTATGACACAGGGTAATATCCTTCCTTTGGCAGACCCATTATTGCAGCAATAAGCTCGACATCGATTGGGTATGGATGATTGAGCCATAGGAATCCTCTGTGGAAATAGACCAGAAGTTGTTTCATGTATGTGTTGACCTGTAGCCTATGTCCAAAATGCAGCATAAACATTAGATTTATCAAAACTACGCGGCCAACACCCTCAGCCCATTGCATTGGCCTTAGCACCTATGGTCCAATCGGGTCGGGCTGATCCAGGACCATGTAGTCCATTCTTTTCAAACCTCCTGCTATCGGGTGTCAAAGTCTTGGAACTTCAACTTGAAAATCTTCAACATTATGTCCACTAGCAGGGGAATGTTCTCAAGGTTTCTTGGCGCTATAAGAATTGTATTGGAACTCTTTGGAAGATCCACTTTCTTCACATTGGCTCTCCTTGGCTAGACATAATGGGGGAATTTTTTGTCATCATCATTAGAATCGAGGCATCTGCATGGTGGGGAGTCTTCCTCCATGAACTCTTCCTCCAGTGCATCTTCCTCCATGGGCGCTTTGCTGGTATTGCTCGGAACAGCCTTAGGTTGCAACTTTGGTTGTTGTACTTCCGGTGATTCTACTTCTTCTTCCTTAATTTGGAAACCGAGGATAACAATTGCGTCAGATAGCTCGATATCACTGGGGATCTAAATTACCATGGGTGTCAACTTAGTCTATGACAGGTTTCGACTCTTCAAATTCTTGGCTCTGATTCTTTCAAAACTCTCTGCGTGCGTAAGAGAATGCTTGATTGTGAAGCCTTGTAGTTATACGTGACCCAAAGCTCTATAGTTTTCATGCAATCGAAGGTGGATGTCCCATCGATCACATGGGCTTCTCAGTTGATGGGTTCCTTTCATTAACTCTGCTACTCGATATGTGGGATGTACCTACCAGCATAGTTATGGCAGTTATGTTGAGGAAGGTTGATGGGACCAAACAATACGCCGCCATTCTCCTCATATCTCTTTGAATTAATGACGCTTAGCTATCATAACCGAGTCAATATTCACCGAATATTTTCACTTTAATGCCGGCCATTCTATAATTTCCTCTTTTTGCAGCACTCTCTGCCTTTTTCTGCATTTTGCACTGGTTCCATCACAGACGTGCTACAGAACAATTTTTACGGCTTTCGGCCCTTTTTTTCTCATGGCGCGGTTATATCTAGGAATATTATGACCATTGTAGTATGGTTTCAGGCAACTACGTTCACCATACCCATGACATACGTACCATCTATTTTCTGCATTTTTACTGCACCCATATTAGTGATATGCAAGATCACATATGGCCCTAGCCAATTCGTATTTAACTTTCTTGGGTGCTTAAAAAACTTGTTGTCATATAGCAACCCCTATCCTCCAAGTTTGAATGGCTTGACCTTGAGATGGAAATCATGCCATGATTTTTGTATTTGCTTCTCTACAGTCTGGTGATAGCCTATGATGAAGCATTCTTCTTCCATCTGAACAAGTTGTGACAACCTCTGTTCAGTAGCATCTCCCTCAGTCATCTCCGTCAGTGCAGCAATTCTTAGACTCAGCACAATGTACTCCATGGGTACAATAGCCTCTTGTCCATATACCAATATGAATTGGGTGTATCCTTTCAGTCGCTTGAAATTCATGCGATATGCCCATAACACAGCTGAAATTTTATTATCCCAATCATCTCGGCGCACGTTGCATACCTTGGTCAATGCATTCTCCAAAATCTTGTTGAAGGCTTTGACTATTCCATTTTCCTAAGGATGATAGGGTGTCATTTTTTTATGCTAGATCTGAAAATCTTAAGTCATATTAGTAATCACTTTCTTAACAAAGTGCATACCTTGATCACTTAGTAGTATCTTGGACAGCCAAATCTAATCACCACATTCTCAAATAGGAACTTCGTCACAGTCACACCAGTGTAATCTTTAACAGGTGCGGATTCAGTCCATCTGGTCAAATAGTGTGTCGCAGTGATAATATAGTGCACGCCAGTTCTCTTCCCTGGTGGACTGATCGTTCCAACAAAATCAACAGCCCATTTGTCGCCAGCTCTCTTCCCTGGTGGACTGATTGGTCCAACAAAATCAACAGCCCATTTGTCGAAGGCTTATAGATTTATCTGCAATGCAAGTAGCATCTCATCGCAATGCAACGGTTTTCCTATCCTCTGGCAGATATCATAGCGCCTCCAGAATATTTTAGTATCCAGGTGTATCATTGGCCACCATAATCCTTCCTACAATATCTTACGCACAGTTTATTTTTCCATGTAGTTCCCTCCTGCGACACCAGCATGTGCTTCACTCATAACCCAAGGTCGTTCATAGTCAAAGACATAGCGGCACAGTACTTCATCTGCACCCAACTTATACAGATGCCTCATGATCAATGTATAATCAGTAGATTTGATGACCAAGTGTTTCTTCTGATTAGTTAACATTCCTTCAGGTGCATATCATGTGCTCAAAAAGTGAATGATGGAATTAAACTCATGGTTTTGGTCGTCCATCATGTGGATCGCAAATAGTTGCACGTCAGGAAAATTATCTTCCAAGTTGGTTGGTTCTTCACAAATTTCGATCCTTGACAAGTGCTCGGCCCCAACATTCAATCAACCAGGTTTGACAACTACCTCAAAATCAAATTCCTGAAAGAGGAGAACCCAATTGCAGATCTTTCCCCCACAACAATGGCATGTCGACTAGGTATTTCAGCGTAGAATAATTAGTGTACATCTGAAAAATCCCACCCAATAAATAGTTTCTAAACGTTTGAAGTGCATAAACCATATAGAGGCCTTCTCTTTCCATCGTCGTGTAGTTCTTTTCTGTTGTTGATAGTTTCCTTCTAGCAAAAGCAATAGGGTGGTCAAGCACACCCTCTCCGGGTTGTGTCAAGACTATGTCGAGCACGACAGATGATGCGTCAACATGAACATGAAACTCCTTTTTCCAGTCAGGAAATACAAGTATTGGTGTAGTGGCCATTGCTTTCTTCAACTTATCCAATCTTTCATGGAAATTTGTTATCCATTGAAACTTTGTGTCTTTCTTCAGTAGTTTCTCCATAGGTGTAATGATCACTGCATATCCTCTTATGAACTTCCTGTAGTATCCTGTATGTCCCAGAATTGATCTGAGTTGTGTGACTGATGTAGGCAATGGTAAGTCAATAATAATCACAATCTTTGTTGGGTCGACCAAAATACCATCACAACATACGACATGACCCAACAATACACCAAACGGTGCACAGACAATACATTTTTTTATAATTGAGTGCAATCTGATAATGGCGACAATGGTCTAGCATCATGCACAGACTCTCAATATGGTCTCTTACTAGACCAAACACAGTCCAATTAGCAAAGTAGACCTCAAGATATTTATGAATAAAATCTTTAAAAGAAGAGACTACTATTCTAGAAAAAATAGCAGGTGCATTCTTGAGTCCAAAGGGCATTACCGTATACTGGTAGCATCCCCACTTGGTGACAAAGGTTGTTTTGTGGCAATCCTCCTTCGTGATTCTGACTTGATGGTAGCCTGAAAAGCCACCAATAAATGAATACATCTCTTTCCCTCCAACGCTTTCAAGTACTTCATCTGTAAACAGCGTTGGGAATGGATCATGTAAGCATGCGTTGTTCAGCTTCCTCAAGTCAACACAGATCCTGACTTCACCTATTGTTTTATTATCGTGGATCACTATAGGGTTTATCCACTTTGATTCCTCAATAGGTTCAATGATTCCTGCATCGAGCATACAATCCAATTCTACTTTTACCCTTTCCTTATACTTGGGGTTCATCCTATATGGTCACTGCTTACTAGGTTTAGCATCTAGTCACAAGGGGTATTTCATCTCCCCTAGGTCTCTCACTATCCACTTCATTTCTGAGAAGTTGGTAGGGAATAGGTCCTGATATTCATGCAATAAGTTTGTGATCTTGGTGACTGTCTCTTCATCCCAATAATCTCCTATATTGGCAAACTTCGGGTTCTCAGGCGACCCAATGTTTACTTTCTTGATTTTTAATGACTTAAGGAACTAGTCACTTGAAATACCACTCCCTTCTACTTCTCGTGTGCCCTCTGATTCTGGTATGTTTATGTCAGTCAGATCATCATCTAGATCTCTTGCCATATTGTAGCAAGCCATCCATTGCTGGATGGTCACACTACACTGGTGAGAATTGGTCTTTTCAACAGCAATTTCAGCGAATGTCTTCTCCTTTATCATTTTAAGCATAGCATCCAGTGTCAAGTGCTCATCAATAAATTCAAATGTTCATGTGAACTGCTTAGTGAGCCCTTCCCAATCCTAGGTTCCTTATCGCAATTCCATTGATGTGTACCAACTTCTAGGTGTCATTTCTAATGTATGAATGAAATGATAGACCCGCTCCTGTCGTGGGTATTCTGCAAATACCGTGCAACAATGGTTAATATGCCCATCAGGGTTTGCCAACCCTGAATACTTGTGACTAACTGTGGTGATTTATTCACCAAATATAACTTCCATTAACCTTCTACACTGCGTCCATTATGTTATGAACTGCTTGTGCATACCCCACCATCTAGTAGGTGTAGCCTTTAGTACATGATCTAGCACGAATAAGCACTGCGAGTCTATGACGAGTCCTTCAAACTTAGCGAGGAATGTCACAAGGTTAGGTAAACCCTCATAGGTAGCTAGATCTCTTACATCATTTTCCACATGTTGCACAGACCTTGTAACTCTTGCGCATCTCCTCATAGATACCTCATGTAACCAGTTTTGCCAATTTTCCAAAGCCTCCCCTAAGTTGAATGTGCAAGAACTAGAACTCTTCCAGCTCAGGTTTCCATCCGATGTCGAATTGATATAATCTTCTTGCATGGCTGTGACATTGTATATTTGGCTGAGATATTCACCCTATCCCTCATTATAGAAAGGTTCAACATATCTCTGTCCCTCTAATGGATCAATTGGCGACACCACTCTTATCTCATTATCCTTGAATGAGAGGATCCTTTTATTGAATTTTATAATGGTCTGGTTTTCTATAGCCCAATCTATCCCCAGCAATGCAGGATATGGATTTGTGTCATCCACAGTGTTAATGACCTAAAATTCTGCAAATGTGCGCAACCCTTCAATATCGATAGGGACCTGACTCAACCGGCTAATTGGGAGGACCTTCGCCTGATTGGAAAGTCGCAACTGGACAGACCGGTCCAAGCGTGGCTTGCCCATACTTTCCCAAGTTTGTCACGTCAAAACATTGACATCAGAACCCAGGTATAAAAAATATAGTCCATATCATAATCTCCTATCTACGTAGTCATTCTTAACTCACGTCCAGTTTTGAATTTCTTTCCGAACGGGTTAACTCTTTTCTCAGGTTGTGGCTCTTCCGGTGTTTCTTCTATCAGTGTTTGTAGTTCTGTGATGGTGTCTTTATCTTGTATTAGCACTAATAAACTTGAAAGAAAGGTTTTAAGTTTACTAACCTTTTGTGGGGCCCTTTTCTAGAAGATGTGTTGGTAGCGTTCATCCATCTCTGTGACTTCTTCTGATGTCGACAATTCTTCTGGATCCACAAACTCTAGTCGCACGTCCAAGAATACTTCCTTTTGTTTTTGGACGTCAAATGACACCTTCTCTTTTGTCGTGGGTCGTACCTATGGCTGCAGTTGTTCTTTCGAAGCTTCTCGATTGGCTCTGGTCGCAGCACCTCCTCATGTTATGACAGCAATAGTTGAATCCCTTGGTTCAGTGGCAATCATCTGGACATTTAAGTTAGGATTCAAATTTTGATTCTGCACATGAGTAGGACCTGTGATGGTCCTTGCTTTCCATTTTGCGATCAACTAAGGACATTGCTCCACATTATGGTCCTATCCCTGATAGTAGGAACATGTCTTCGTAGGTTCTAGGAAATCTCTAGCATAGTGACCCAATTTTCCACAGTTATAGAAAGTAACCTGACCTCTCCCTCTATGAAATCCTCCTCCTCCTTGGCCTCAAAAGTTTCCACCGCCCCTTCCCTACGGTTGTGGTTGTTGTGGCGAGTACTGATTCTGCTGGTAGTGACGCTGGTAGTGATTTTGTTGCGTGTATGTCTGTTGTAGTGAATACTGAGGCTGATAGTGGTTCTAATACTTTGTGGGTGGGAACTGCACAGGCTCATATGATGCTTGCGCGGGTTCAATCTGAGCATGTCCCTCATTCTTCATCAATTATGTGTTTACCATATTTTCCTTCAAGAGCCAGTGTGCTCTGAAATCTTTCTCTTCATGTCCTACTGACTTACAGAATTTACAAAAGAGGTTTGTCAAGGTACTTACAACTTTTTGCAAATATAAACACTCCCCGTCGTGATGTCCTCTAGAATAGTATATGCGACACCAGGTTTATCCATGGCCATTTAATGGGTTTGGTGCACCGGATGAGATATATTTCATGAGTGTCAAACAATTATTTTTGGTGTGCCGTCCATTTTGCATTTCGTGCACCACAAATCTTCCTATGCTTCCTTTCCCCTTTTGATATCCTGAAGTTGTATCATCATATTATCCAACTATGACTGGATCTGCACCATGCCTGCGGCACCATCACCAATTAGCAAGTCCTCCAGCTTCATTGCCAATTCCAGCGCTTCGTTCTATGACTCGATCTTTTGTTGCATCAACGGTGCTCGAATGTGTGGTAATAGCGCGGCAATGAACCACTCTTTATGCTGAATATTCGACATCTGGAAACTAAATTTGGCCATCAAAGTTTTAAATCTTTGGTCAAGTTCCCATACTGACTCTGCCAATGCTTGTTTTATTTCCTTGATGTCAGTGATACATTGCGACTCATATTTAGTTTTTCTAAACTCATAGATCATCGCAACCCTTATCTCCTCAAGGGTCTTCTCCAATGCTCATAACCCTACTATGTAGTACTTCATAAACCAGTCTAGCGCATGACCCCTTAGAGTCGTGATCATCTGTGCTTTCTTTAAGTCTGCATTCTGAACTAAACGAACCATCCATACAGCTTCACAAATGAACCAATGCTATTCTGGATCCTCTGATCCATTTCCATTGAAGGTCGGTAACCAAATATCATGCTTGATCATTGAGTCAACGTCGGGATTTTTTGGTAATGGGTTTAATGGAGGTGTTCCTTCTTCCACGTTAGTCATAGTACTAGCACTATCGGTGTTAATAACTATCTCAGGAGATGAGGATTTAGACCTTACCTTTGGTGATACTCCTAGTGTGATGTAGTTACATCCTGACCTTGGTGTCTCATCAGACTCTTCAAAGTCTTTTGCTTCTTCTCAAATCAGGCTATAGTCCTCCTCTTCATCGCAAGATCCTTCATATACATGTGACTGAAGTTCATGTTCTCTTTCCTCCAATAGAATAGGAGTTTGTCGAACTTCTTTTGTATTTCTCCTCTTCCCAGATATGAATCTCCTTCCTTAGGAATCCAGCCTCTAGTTCATGTTTCGTACTTCCAGGGAACATCTCAACTCACCATTCCCCATTTTCTTGACAGGTCATCTGTGACATAGCCTTCCTCCATGGTATGTGACTCAACTACTCAACTGTAGGATACCCTTCTCATAAACAAGCATCTTAATCCATGTTCTAATAGATAACAAATACCTTCTTTGTGGTCCTTGGAAAATTTTTCTTTCTGCCTCACTATATGAGGTTATAGCCTCTATTGCAAACTCAGTAATATATCCTTGCAAAATACTGTCAACCCAAAAATCAACAGCTCTAGAAATGGTGTTACTTACACTAGTTACCTCGTGAACCAACTGATAATTCCACTCGACTGTTCCTCTTCTCTAGAAATTGGTCTGTCTTCTTGCCAACCTGGACAACCACTCGTGTAGTATAACAAGGAACTCTGCAAAGAAGACCTCGTGAACAGCAGAATATATGTACTAGTCTACCCAGTTTTCTGCGCTTAACTGAGATCCTACGCTCTCTTCTTGCATGAATGTTAGCATCTTAGACTCCTTCCAGCCCTCTATCTCATTCTTTTTCGGGAGCCACAACATTTCCCTCAACTCAAATGATTAAATCTCGGCAACGGAACCAGTTTTTGGCCTCTTTCTCCTTCTTTTCCTAACCCGTAGTTCAACAACACCACAATACCAACAATAAACCATAAGACATCGGCCCGACAAAGAAATCTCAGTCGGCAACACATGTAAGGCAGGCGCACTCTCACCCAATATATCTAATGGGTAACTACCAGAACCATGTTTTCGTAGTTGGTGAGGGAATATAGTCCCTTGGCACGGGGCCAAGGCGCTTGACAAAGGTGACAACATGGATTCTTGCGATAGCTCGTCAACAGTACTAAGAAGCGTCACAATGTGCGTGCGACCCAACCTCATCCTTATAACCCCTCAATTGGTGCAATAGTGCGGTGCAGCTGATCCCTTGCATTGAATCAGATTGCATGACTATATTTGGACTTAACAACTTAACCATGATTCATACATACCATTCCAACCAACACTTAACCATTCATTCATAGCTGATAAACCATATTACGACTTACATACACTATTAACTGTGAGACCAGATTGTAAGAAAATATTCAAGTAATCATTCACCATTCAACAATATTCATTCATATACACAAGGAATAACGTGGAAACCCATCTGGGAAAAACCACCAAGGTGCTCTTCATCATGCATGAGAATTTGATATAGCACCTTGTAGTCTGCGACCTGCAGACTGTTCTTAAGATATATCTTTGACTCCATCTTCTTGCTCTCATGCTCTCTAGATTATTCTTCTGTCTAATCCTACTGATTCACACACAGCTTGGATCTACTCTTCTATCCTACTATCTGCGCACTCACCTGCAGATTCCTTCTACTTCTAGTGGTCTGTGCACACAGCTGCAAGATCTGTGGCTCAACAGCCTCCTACTTCTACTCAATCTTACTGAAATCCATTGGATTCTAATTGACTTTCTAACTACGATTTTTCTATACTGTCAAATGAACTCTTATACAGAGCGGGTTCCTCCTATTTATAATATTTACAAGACCTCACAAGGTTGACTAAGTATAGCTCAGTTATTACAGACTCAACAATTTACAAAATACCTTCAATTACATAAATGTCGGCCCATACCTAGCCGTGAAAGTCCTGGAAGACATTAACCACATATTTAACTAGCCACGAAAATGTCTTTCAGCTCATCTATATGAATCATAACTAGCTGCAAAACTGTCCTTCCTTCTTTTGTTGGATCGTCCTTCCTACAAACATCCTTGACTTTCACCTTCCAGCTTTAACTTCTCCACCTGCCTCTTCCACCAACTCGGATCTGCCTTCCTTGTTGCAGCTATCATGTCACAACTTTCCTCTTGTTCTTTCTTTGTCGTGCGCATGTGTTCATCTTGTCTATGTTGATTCCTCCTTAGTCTGATTTTCCCTTTTGGTGCATGTGCATTTTTCCCTTTATTACTTGTGTGTGTGCTTCTTCCTTATGCACTTTCCTTGGCCCTTTTCCTATCCCAACAACAGTCAGATGGATGTAATACTCTTAAATGTTATATACATGATCACATCCTCTTGTAGCTTCTTCCTTTACCGGTTCAACATATCTTCTCCCTTCAATTGGATCCATCAGAGCTATGGATCCAATGTCATGATTCTCAAAGGTAATCACTCACTTTTTAAAACTAATCACCACCAAGCTAGCACTATCCCATCCAATCTCCAACAACGTGGGATATGAGCCTCCACCATCAACAATGTTAATAACATCAAAATCAGTATAAGTCTCCATCCCTTCAACTTCCATAGTGAGATGTGGAACTCACCCAATCGGTGTTACTCTGGCCTGGTTATCCAGTCGCAGCTATACGAGGGACAAAAACAAATGTGGGATCCCCATATTTTTCCATGTCTACCTCATTATAATATTGAATTCTGAGCCTATATCCAATATGACTAAATCTACCTCGTAGTCCTCAATCTAAATATTCATGTGCATCTCTTTTCCTGTCTTTTTCTTATGTAAAGAGTGCACCGCAGACTCTTTCCTTCACTTGGTCGATCGATGTAATATACTCTCAATCTTGACAATAGCATCGGGATCCTTTTCCAGTGACAAGCAACTTTCAAAAAAATTCTGCAAAGTACCATTCTATCGCGATGGTCTTGCTACCCAATTTGAATCAAAAGCAGTTGGAATTTCATAAACAGACAACTTACATGGATCTCTACTTATCACATCAAGCTCTTCAATGAATGTCTCTTTATCAATGTCAACATTAAACTGCACCTTCTTCTTTCCAGCCAATTGGATTTTTTTAAATGGGCTATCTTCTCTCGTCGTCGTACCTCTGCGAGTAATGACAGCAACATTAGCATCCTGCATTCTAGGTTTTGTTGAGATCGTCGCAACTGTTGGTCCTTGATTTTATTTCAATGGAAGATTCAAAGGTTGGTTCACATTCTAATTTGTATTAAAGTTTTGATTCTGAAGCTATTTATGTTTCTGCAACTGATTCTAGCTCTGCAATTGGTTCTGGTTCTGGTTCTACAACTACGGAACGTTCCCTGCCTTCCACTTCACGATCAGCTGTGGACAGTTCTCAACAGTGTGGTAAACAATGATAAAATAAGTACATTTTGCTTGCAACTATGGGTAATCTCTCTGATAATGTCCCAGCACTATACAATTATAACATTGCACTAGTCTGCAACCTCGTCCTCCTCCTCGACCAAACCCTCCACCTCGTCCTCCTTGAAATCCTCTGTGGAATCCTCCTTGCTGCTAATACTATGGTTGATTGAATTCATGTTGCAGGAGATTCGATTGCTTCTAGACATACTGCAGTGGTTGATAATATTGTGGTTGTTGTGGAGCCATCTGCATCTGATTATATTGTGGTTGTGGCACAAATTGCAGTGGCGGTTGCGGCTGCGGTACAAACTGCAGTTGCGGTGAAAACTACATCTGCGGTTGTGGTTGCAATACAAACTGTGGTTGAGGTGGTGGATGTACCATTTGTGGTTTCAAATGTTGCATTATGCAATGGTCCTCTCCCTTCACATAGTACATTTCCATTGTTTTGTCCTGAAGTAGATCATATGCACGACAATCCTTATCTTCATGCCCAATAGACCAAAAAAATGTGCAGTATAAATTCATCGGCTTCGTGACCATCTTCTACATATATCCATAATATTCTTGTCGATGCCTATAAATTTGGTAAATAAGGCACCATGGCATACCGCCATAACTTAATGGGTTTCGTGCTCTTGACAACAGGTAGTTTCATAAATCTGGGTGCTGATCCTTATGATGTCCCTTTTCCCGACATCAAGTACACCGCACTTCCTCACGGTGTTCTTTTCCTTTCTTTATATCTTGCAATTGGAGGGTTAGAATCTCCATATTTTTTTAATATGAATCATACGGGCTGCATTCACGCCAACAATTGAAGCTTCTAACTTCATCACAATATCCAAATCCTCGCTCTGTGATCCAAGAGGATCCAAGAAGGAAATTTTTTTGAATTCCTCCAATCTCAGCAAAACTAGCACCAGATCAAAGGGCTCATCGAGATGATTCTAACAGCATTCGTTTCACCTCAAACGGACTCCGTATGAGAAAGTTATCGCGTTCTGTTCTATAAGGTCAACAGGCAAAATTGGCAAAAAGAGGTGCCACGTGGCACCACTGACAGGGTGACACATGGCATTTGTACTGTACAAACATGATGACATGGCACCACTGATAGGGTGACATGTGGCATCCATACGATATGGACAAGATGGCACGGCAAGTGTACGGACCAACCAAAAAATGACACATGGCATCCGTACAATACGAACCAATCACAAGGTGACACATGGCAGTACGGATCCAAGCTGGCATACTGCTGACTGGGCGTATGGATGGTGACATGGCAGTACGGCTTGATGACGTGGCAGATGACTCAGCTGAGCTGGCCGACAATTGGCTGATGAGTTGGACCAATCGGTGCCTGCCACGTGGCAGGCCCAAATTGGCCAAAATGGTCAGATGCAAAATAATGGCCTCCGCGGGGTTCAAAACCATGACCTCTGCCAAGGATGCTAAGCGCCTTCACCACCCGGGCTACGTGGGGTCCTTGGTATGAGGGTTAAGGTTCTTTTATTTAAACTTTTGGAAGTTTATAATAGCGCAAAAAGGGGTCGGGGCAAGCCCCGACCCATGGTTTTCAATGCAACACAGTTTGTTACAATGTAACAAGGTTTGATACAATGCCACATGATATTCCCTCCTCCCATTGGTACCATGTGGGACGCACCCACTATTTAAACACATGTACTTTTTAAAAAACTTTGATTATGGCTTTTAAGTGGGTTCGAATTGGTTATGGCTTTAAAAGTGGGTTTGTATGGTCATAATATGGTTTTAACCATATTAAAAGCCAACAAAAGGGTATGCCATTTTAAGGATATTTTTAAATATGGTTGTTTATTACTTAATAAAAATCCCAACCACATGAAAACCAACTTGGAGAAGTTGTAACCAAGGCCAAGATAAGCAAATTAGTTGCAACCAAAGGAATCCATGAGAGCCATGTGAAGAAGGGCAAGCCAACCTATATAAACCCATTCATTTTCCATTTCCCTCTCATGTATGGAGTGGAGACTTTGTAGCTAAAGGAGAGAGGGTAGATTGCGTAGCTCTGTAGGAGGAAGGTACGAGTGTTTATACTCGTTTTCTACCGTCTTTAGGCTTCGGAGTTGCTAGAATCAGTCTTGTTGTGTTTTGGGCAGCGATTCTCTTCCTCACCATTGTCGCCAAGGTATCATTGTATCATTGACATATATTTTTCCTTATGCTGAGATTATAGATCAGCCCTCCTATTGAGAAGCAGGCCCGGAGACGTAGTCCATCCTGGACGAACTCCGTTATCAACTTGTTGTCTTTATGTGCATATTGTCTATGCCGTTTGGTTCTCTTCTTATGGATTTGTGAGCTTCATTCATGCTCTTTATGCAATTCATGTTAACGTCATAGAGTAGCAAAGATCTTGTTTTCGGATCATGTGGTATCAGAGCAAGACTATTTGACGTTGGATTGTGAGTGTGGATGTTCATGAGGGCTAAACTGCAAGCTGGTGAGGGTACATTAGAGCCTTACAATTTTGAGATCGGACGTGCACACCGAAGGAGGAAGATGGATGCTAATGATGCCCGCATCAAGATGGAGGAAAACTTTCACAAGGTCTTCTACATGATGGCCGACAAGGTAGACAAGTTGTTTGCAGACTATGAAGGACGCATGGCAAAAGAAAGAAAAGGTAGTGAAGTAAAGAAGGAAGACACATAAGTGAAGGATGAAGGAAATGCTTCAGTTAACCAAGGAGGAGGTGGCGAAGAGCCTCCTGAGCCTCCCTCTTCACCTTTAGCTTCAAGCACAAGTTCAAGTGCTTCTTCCTCATCTCATTCTCAGCATTCCAAGGTTCCTCACAAAGAGCCTCAAAAGAATCTCTTATTGAAGCTCGATGTGAAGTTTGATTTTCCCGTGTTCAATGGGGAAGCGAATGTAGAGAAGTTGAACAATTGGATAAGGCAAATTGAAGTCTATTGCCTAGTCTAGTAGATCAAAGAAGAAGATGTGAAGATTTAGTTGGCTTCACTTCGGTTGACAGGCATCGTACTTGTATGGTGGGAAAGCAAGCTTCAGCAAGGTAGCAAACAAATGGGTAATCTTCTCTCATCGTGGTCTTCTTTCATTTCTACTTTACGTAAGCAATTTTATCCGTTGGGTTATGTTCAAAAGGATATTATGGATTGGAAAAGTTTTAGACAAGACAAGGGTCAGAGTGCTTAGAATTTTACTGAAGAATTTAGAAAGAAAGCTTTAGAGTTGAATATTTCTTTAGATTCTCCTGACACTCTTTTGAAGTACATTGGTGCTCTTCATCATTATCTACGCCATACTTTGTTGTTGCTAAATCCTACTAGTGTGGATGAAGCAAGTGTTAAAGCTACTCATCTTGAGAGCAGGGGGAAGCATTTGCAAGAAGACCATCCGAAGAAGCCTTTCAAGCCCAACAACAACCACAAGTCCAAAAAGAAAGACAAGAGCAAGAAGACAGCTACTGCTAAGAAGGAAGGAGGAAAGCTCCATTACAAACATTGCGATACTGATGAGCATGATGAAGAAAGTTGTTGGAAGTTGCATCCTGAATAGAGGCCAAAGCATTATGGAGGAAAAAAGAAGAAAAAGACCATTGCAACAGTGCAACGAGATTAGGGTTCCGACTCAGGTGACGAAACCAGGATTACAGCCGTGGGAATGCAAGGTAACAAAACTCCTCATACTGGTTCAAGTTCTAATCATGTTTCTAAAGAAAATGATAAAAGAAGAAGTGAGTTGTTTCACATCAGAGTTTTGTCTAAGCATACAAAGATTGAAACATTATTTGATCCGGGTTCTCAAGTAAATTGGATCTTAGAATCAGTTGTTAAGAAATTGGGCATACAGACTAAACCTCACCCCAAGCCTTACCCTCTTGGATGGGTATGTGATAATGCTAAGCTACAGGTGACTAAGCAATGTAGGTTAAGGTTTGCTATTGCTTCAAAGTTGATCGATGAGGTGGACTTAGATGTTGTTCCTCATGACATCTACGGTATCATATTGGGAAGCCCATACTTGTATGATCGAAAAGCAGTATTCTTCCGTCATGAGAACAAGTACCATCTCACCAAAAATGGGGTGGAGTACATTGTGAGAGCTCACAGTATGAAGGATAACACCACTCTTGTTAGTGTAGGATAGATGAAGCGGCTCATCAACACTAATAAGAGATACATGCTCATGGTTGTGAGAGAAAAATATGCTGAGGCATTCGATGCTTTCAAAGGTTGTGATCCTTCTCATAAAAAGGCTATGATTGATATTGTGGCTAACTATGATGAAATATTTCAGGAACCTACAGGTTTGCCTCCCAAAAGGGATATTCAACATGAGGTCCATCTCCAGCAGGATTCCCCTCTTCCTTATGTGGGCATGTATAGGTTGTCTGCAGTTGAAATGGAAAAGATTAAGAAGCAGGTTCAAGACTTGTTGGACCAAGGAGTGATCAGACCCAGCTCCTCTCCATGTGGTTCATCGATTGTGTTGGTGATGAATAAAGATGGCACATGGAGGATGTGTATTGACTATCGGGCTCTCAACAAGATCACGATCAAGAATCGATACCCGCTTCCTCACATAGATGACTTGCTCGACCAGTTGAAAGATGTTGTGTTCTTTACCAAGTTGGATTTGCGCAGTGGCTACCACCAGATCATAATTGCAAAAAGTGATGTGTGGAAGATGGCCTTCAAGACCAAGAAAGGTCTATTTGAGTGTTTGGTGATGCCCTTTGGGCTTTGCAATGCACCTGCAACCTTCATGTAGGTAATGAATGATGTTTTCCGGCCATTCTTAGATGATTTTGTCATTGTATAGTTAGATGATATCTTGGTCTTTAGCAAAACTTGGGAAGCACATGTGGGGCATGTAAAGCAAGTATTAGATACTTTGAAAAAGGAGAAATTGTATCTAAAATTGTCAAAGTGTGAATTTGGAAAAACTTCATTAGTTTACTTGGGTCATATTGTAGGAGGTGGAAATTTAAAAATTGATCCTTCGAAAGTTGATGTAATTGTCAATTGGCCTAAGCCTACTAACACTACTGAAGTGAGAATATTTTTAGGAGCTGTTCAATATTGGAGGAGGTTCATTAAGAACTTCTCATACATAGCATCTCCTTTGCATGCTTTAACAAGTGTAAAGAAATCCTTCCAGTGGGGAGGTAAGCAGCAAAAATCCTTTGACACATTGAAGGGAAAGATCAGCACCGCCCCAGTCCTAGCCTTTCCTGATTTGCAACAACCATTTGAGATAGAGACAGCTGCCAGTGGATATGCCATGGGGGCAGTATTGATGCAGCACCGCAAGCCTATTTGATACCATTCAAAGACTTTTACTCAAGCAGTGATCAACTACCCCACCTATGACAAAGAGTTGTATGCTTTGGTTCAGAGTGTCAAGAAGTGGAAACACTACTTGATGGGTAAGGAGACGATCATCCATACTGCTCATCAGCCCTTATAGTATCTCCAGTCCCAAACTAAGATCCAGCAAGCTCGTCATTTCAGGTGGATGGGATTCCTTCAACAATTCCATCTAGTGATCAAGTACAAGAAGGGTACTAGTAACAAAGTGGCAGATATGCTTTCTAGACCTCCTATTGTTGCATCTATTGTTTTGAAAAATGCTTATTTATCCCATGAAAGTTATATTGAGTAGTATGCTACTGATGATGATTTCAAGGAGATTTATGAGAAGCTAACCAATGGCACACAGGTGGAAGACTACTATTTGCAGGGAAAGTTGCTCTATCATTTGGGCAAGATATGAGTTCCTATCAGTGAAAGAGTCCATGTAATACAAGAAGCTCATACTTCTCTTGTATCAGGGCATTTTGGGGTAGGTAAGACTTTGGCTCATTTGCAAAGACTCGTGTATTGGCCTCACATGAAAAAAATTGTAACAAAATATGTAAAGGGGTGTGTGATGTGCTCTACTTGTAAGCCCACTAATAGAAAATTGGGGCTGTACTCACCACTTCATGTTCCTTGCCATCCTTGGGAAAGCATTTCCATGGATTTTGTGGGGGGTTTTCCTATGTCTAGGAGGGGTCATGACTACTTGTATGTGGTCATGGATAGGTTTAGCAAGATGTGTATTCTTATGCCATGTAAAAATTAGGTCACTATAGAGCAAGCTGCTTCTCTCTTCTTTCAGCATGTATGGGTTCACTTTGGACTTCCTACGTCCATTATCTCGGATCGGGACTCCCGATTCCTTGGAGAGTTTTGGACAAAATTACGGTGTATGATGGACACCAAGCTGAAGAGGAGCACCGCTTTCCATCCACAGACTAACAGACAGACAGAGGTAGTCAACAGGATATTTGTTCATTTTCTTCGAGGTTATTGCAACAAGCATCCTAAGTTATGGGATGAGCAGATCCAGTATGTGCAGCATGCCTACAACAGGGCTATGCATTCTTCCACTCAGAGCTTGCCATTTGAGACATGCTTTGGGTACTTGCCAAATACTCCATTGGACTTGACTTATGGGAGAGAGGTTGGTTCAAGCACTTCCAAGGATGAATACAAAGCCCGCAGGTTCATTCAGAGAGTTCAACAGGTACATCAAGCAGTGCAAGAGCAGTTGGAGAAGAGTCAAGCCCAGTACAAGGCTCGCCATGACAAGCATATATTTTATCATCAATTTCAGGTGGGAGATCAAGTATGGCTTCACATCAGCAAGGATAGGATGAACGGATAAGTCAAGAAGCTCAAGCCCATCAAATATGGTCCCTTCACCATCTTGGAGAAGATTGGGACGAATGCTTTTCGCTTAGAGCTACCGCCATACATGCAGATCTACTCAGTGGTGAATGTGGAGAACTTGAAACTCTATGAGCCTCCCATGATCATGGATGAAAGGGAGAATGTCTCATTGCCATCAGTTGATGAATTTGCTCCTGAGTACATGGATGAGCTAAAGGAAGATGTCATCTTGGACAGAAGGACAAGGACTTCTCGCAGAGGTGATGTTGAGTATCTTCGAGTGGGCATCAAGGGAACTCATTAAAGAAAAGCCAAGTGGATCAAGAAGGAGAAAGTGAGGGAGCAATTCCCTCACCTATATGTTGATTAGTAAAGGCTTTTGGAGGCCAAAAGCTTCTCAGTGGGGAGGAATGATCCAGGAGGATCCAAGAAGGCCAAATTTTCAAAGTCCTCCAATCTCAGCAAAACCAACACTAGATAGAAGGGCTCGTCGAGACAATTCCAATGGCATTCATTTCACCTCAAACAAACTCCGTATGAGAAAGTTATCGCTTTCTGTTCTATAAGGTTAACAGGCAAAATTGGCAAAAAGAGGTGCCATGTGGCACCATTGATAGCGTGACATGCGGCATCTGTACTGTACAAACATGATGACATGGAACCACTAACAAGGTGACACATGGCATCCGTACGGTATGGACAAGATGACATGGCTGGTGTACGGACCAACCAAAAGACGACACGTGGCACCACTCAGAGGATGACACATGGCATCTGTACAGTACAGACCAATCACAAGGTGACACATGCCAGTATGGATTTGAGCTGGCATACTGCTGACTGGGCGTATGGATGGTGACATGGCAGTACGGCTCGACGATGTGGCAGATGACTCAGCTGAGCTAGCCGATAATTGGCCGATGAGTTGGACCAATCGGTGCCTACCACGTGGCAGGCCCGAATTGGCCAAAATGGTCAGATGCAAAATAATGGCCTCCGCGGGGTTCAACACCATGACCTCTGCCAAGGATGCTAAGCGCCTTCACCACCCGGGCTACATGGGGTCCTTGGTATGAGGGTTAAGGTTCTTTTATTTATACTTGTGGAAGTTTATAATAGCGCAAAAAGGGGCCAGGGCAAGCCCCGACCCATGGTTTTCAATGCAACATAGTTTGTTACAAGGTTTGATACAACGCCACGTGATATCCCCTCCTCCCATTGGCACCACGTGGGACGTGCCCACTATTTAAACACATGTGCTTTTTAAAAAACTTTGGTTATGGCTTTTAAGTGGGTTCAAATTGGTTATGGCTTTAAAATTGGGTTTGTATGGTTATAATATGGTTTTAACCATATTAAAAGCCAACAAAAGGGTATGCCATTTTAAGGGTATTTTTAAATATGGTTGTTTATTATTTAATAAAAATCCCAACCACATGAAAACCAACTTGGAGAAGTTGTAACCAAGGCCACGATAAGCAAATTAGTTGCAACCAAAGGAATCCATGAGAGTCATGTGAAGAAGGGAAAGCCAACCTATATAAACCCATTCATTTGCCATTTCCCTCTCATGCTTTGGAGTGGAGACTTTGTAGCTAAAGGAGAGAGGGTAGATTGCGTAGCTCTGTAGGAGGAAGGTACGAGTGTTTATACTCATTTTCCACCGTCGTTAGGCTTCGGAGTTGTTGGAAGCAGTCTTGTTGTGTTTTGGGCAGTGGTTCTCTTCCTGACCATTGTCACCAAGGTATCATTGTATCATTGCCATGTATTTTGCCTTATGCTGAGATTATAGATCGTCCCTCCTATTGAGAAGCAGGCCCGGAGATGTAGTCCATCCTGGACGAACTCCGTTATCAACTTGTTGTCTTTATGTGCATATTGTCTATGCTGTTTGGTTCTCTTCTTATGGATTTGTGAGCTTCATTCATGCTCTTTATGCAATTCATGTTAACGTCGTAGAGTAGCAAAGATCTTGTTTTCGGATCACTCTGTGTCACAATATTTTGCTGCATCAACGATAGTCTGATATGAGATAGTAATGCCATGATGAACCATTCCTTATGTTGAATATCACTCATCTCAAAGATGAATCTTTCCATTAGTGTCTTAAATCCATGATCAAAATCCCAGATAGTTTCATTTGGATACTACTTAATCTCCTTCAATTCTATAATATATTGTGCCTCATATTTTAGTTTTTGGAATTCTTCAATCAACCCTTTTCTAATTTCATCCAAATTCTTCGCAGGAGCTCCTGTAGGGACTTGGAAAAATTTCATGAACCAATCCAGTGCGCGACCTCAAAGGGTCGTCGCCAATTGTCCCTTCTTGGCATCATCATCCATAGTTTGTTTAACATTCCACACCACTTCACACAAGAACTAGTATTGCTCGAGATCCTTAGTCCTATTCCCATGAAATAGGGGTAAATTTGCATCATCGCCTGCCATTATGGGCCTTCTTCCTATAGCCGTTGATCCGCTACTATTAGAGTGTTGTTGACATGTCAGAAAATTTGGTGTCAAACTTGTGTTCCTTGCTGAGTGTGGCATAGGGAACGAAGGTGTGGGTACGTTGTTGCTCTGGGTCGGCCTTTCCTCAAGCTCGAGCATATCATGGTCGTCACTTTCATCATTGTAGGGTCACTTCATCCCATGTGGTCTTCTCTCATGTTTCAGTTGCAACAGGACTCTCTCCTGTCCTCTTCCTCTTCCCTTGTCGAAACCTTGATCCTCCTCTCGTGAGACCACTTCCTTCCTCAGCTTCCCTCACAGTCCTGTCATAACTTCCATCCATTCATCCCATATAATTCCATCCAACCCTCATCTTCACGATACTTGTAGCCTCTGCGCACCAAAGCTATACTCGATGAAGTTCATCTTCAATATGCCTTTTTTGCAAATGAGCACGTTAATAGACAATTACAAAGACAACATGAATCTACCTCATGGTTCATTGAAGAATTCCCTTTCTGCATCATTATAGGATTTAACTATGTCGACTACGAACTCAGTGATATAGCCCTCCAAGATACTGTCAATCCAAGCTTCAATAGCCCTTGATGCTTTGTTGTCTACCTCCTACAACTGTTGGATTAGTTATGGGGTCTAGCCAGTTGGTTCACCTCCTTGAAAATTTGTTTTTCGATACATCAACCACGCCAACCACTCGTACAAGATGATCGGAAACTCAGAGAAAAAAGCACTCGTGTGGACTGTTATGCAGGTACTCTGCTAGCCATTGATTCGTCGTCAATCCAGGGTTTTGATTCTCTTTCTCAGCAAACTCCCGTATATTTTGGTCAAACCAATCTTGGATTTTTGGTCTCGTCGGATGCCACAACATGTCCTCCCTCCTTTTGTACTAAGTTCCTGGCAATGGAACCATTTGTACTAAGGTCTCGGTAACATGTCCTCCCTCCCTTTGTACTAAGGTCCGCTCTCTGTCGATGCCCAAACCACCATGATCTCCCTAAGAAGCGGCCCAGACATGTTTAATGATTAGATATGTTGAATAATGTCATGATGAGTTGATAAGTAGATGTGCGGTCCTCCTTCATACTGTGGAAACTTGGTTTTGAAAGTTCTCCCTCGAACATCTCAAGTGAGACTTCATCTGCTCTATAGGTGTTGTCGGACGGGGTAAAACCCCATCTGGGTCGGTGATCAGGGAGATCACGATGGATTGTGCATCAATGGAGATTGGACCCTTGTCAATGGGTTTTGTGTCAACATCCTTTATGAATATGTAACACTTAGTGTGGACCCCCTAGGACTATACGGCATACCCATGCCCAAAATTGTTTGGTAGGATTTGGTTTTGATTGTTGGTTCTGAAGAAGGTAACCTCCCTAGTTGAACTAACACATAGATCCATCAAATGAGGTTTGTAATATAATTTTTGACCATCTTGAATTATTTCAATTTCAGGTGGAGTGAAGTCATAAGGGGTGAAAGTGGGTGCATGGGGTAGAAAGCATATTGGAATTAAATTCAAAAGTAGTGGGCAGTTCTAACAAAGGGTTAACCCTTCATCATTATATTGGTGGACCCTCAAGCTCAAGAGAATCCCCTCATAACCGTCGAGAATGGAATACAAGTTGGTCAGCTAAGATGGAAACCGTAAAATCACCACAATATCAATAAACAAAAAATGGCTCAACCTATAGCCTTCTAAGTAAAACACACATTCAACGTGTATGCAACTAAAGGCAACAATATAACATGTGAATAGGTGGGGATGAATAAGCTATATACTCACAAGAGTGTCAATATGTCACAATTCATGACATACCACAGGGTCCAATAGTAATACTCAACCTAATCTTTTAGAGCACTGACCAAGGAGGATTAGGACTGTAAACTTGACTATATTACCCAACTACATGTTAGTACGTGTGTAGTAATCTCCTTGAGTGTTGTTCTCAGTGTATTGCAACAACAATATGGACATAATACTTACTCAGTTGGTATCAGGATTCTTTAGGTGTCTCATGATATACTCAAGGTATGTGGGAGCTCAAATTTCTAGTAGTGTTGTCTAATGTGCAACTATTCAAAAGGGGAATTCTAATATACTCTAGGTACATGGAAGAACCACACAGACCTTTTATTGTAGCACTAACAAGTAACAACAACTCATACATTTAAGTACATTGGAACACATCTCTAGCCTATCACAAAATGTTGCTAAATATTTTAATTAATTTTGCGCTTTATTTTATCTTAAGATGGTTAAGTGGACAAAGTAGTGTTTTGACTTTACCCAAAGCCATATATGAGAATGAATCTTTTTCCTTTTCATTCAATGAATTCCATCTAGAGAAAGGGAAGAGATTTCTTTCACACACAATAGAAATTCTATGCAAATATACACCCAAAATCACCCTAATGCAC
Source organism: Pseudotsuga menziesii (assembly GCA_001517045.1). NCBI lineage: Eukaryota > Viridiplantae > Streptophyta > Pinopsida > Pinales > Pinaceae > Pseudotsuga > Pseudotsuga menziesii. The sequence goes on from LPNX010167952.1 coordinate 41,511, forward strand.
AATTGCTTCACACTTCCATTGTTTCAAATGATGCAAATTTGTTTCTTTCAGGGATTTTTTGGTCCCTTTTTATGTTTTTTTTCCTTTTATTTTTATAATGAAAAATAAATCCAAACAACCAATTCAATTGAATCACAACCAATAAAATTGATCGATTAAAACCTACTTGTTACCTGCACTCTTTTTTTTTAACAATTGTCAAAAAAAATAATAATAATAATAAGGTAGTGAAACTCAGATCAATTTATATACTTATTTAATGAGAATTTCTATAAACAAATTACAGATATGAATTCCTCTAAAAAGGAGGATTTAAAAAAAAAACAATCCAAATCGATTCCTAGAAGCAAAGATATCTTCGTTTAAAATCTACACTTTTTAGGAATTTTCTGCGTGGACCGAAATACTGCAGAGAGGATAGATTTTTACTGAATGGTCATATTTCGACCAGATTGACGCCATTGGATAGAAAATTTCCAGGGGTTCGATTTGGCATATTACTTGTCATGTTTCTAGTCAATAGCATGAATGATATTAATGTTACAAAGTTTCCCTCAAAATCCTAGAGAAATGAAGGTAAGGCAAGCCCAGATCTAAAAATAGATTTAGATATGAATCATATCTAATATATCTAGCAGATACCACTGCTCAAATTTCTAGAGACAATGCATATAGAGGCATATCAAGACCCAATATCAAGCAAAGACTAAAAAAACAAGAAAATCATACAACAATCGTCCCTAGTATGGTCATCAATTCTGTTATGGAGGAATATTTTGTACATATAGGTGATACCTACCTTCGTTGCACCCAATATCTAAGAAATACAGTAGGATGTATGCAAAAAGTTTCCTTTTATATTTCCCTTTCAATTATGTAACATATAGTGAAGTATGAGGTGTACCTTATCATAATATGGATGTCTTTCGTATATCCCAGTTGATGTAGTCCCTATAGATTTTATACTCCAACCTGTAAACACCTACTCCCTGCATACAAAGACACAAAGGAAACACACTTCTTCCAAAACTTCACCAATACATGATAAATGTAGGTTATATCCAATTATATAATGAAACAATTAGATCAATAATGATGCATAGGCATAAAAACACCATGAATGAGGGAAACCATCAACATGTACATTAATCATAGATCAATACAAGATTTTACCTTGACCCATGATGAGGGACATTATTTGGATTCTTGATCCAAACTCCTCCTTAATCTATCACCAAAGTTTGGGCTCTCACAATGATGATCACACAAGGAAGGAAGAGGCTCTGTCTACAAATGGGCATCATTTGGATACTATATTTCTTGATCTCCTTCTCCATTGGAGGACATTCATTATATATGTGGATGGTGAAGGTAGAGGGGATGAATGTGGACACCTTTATCTTAGCAATGTTTGATCATAAAATGTAGGATCCAACACTTGAAACTTATCTCCTCACAACTCACCAATGGTTCTAAAAAGTGTATTTTCCAGTGGAGAAAATAATAAATTTTCTAAATAACTTAATAAATTATTATTTTATTGAATAATAATAATTTATGATAAAATAAAAAGTATCTCAACAAAATAAAGTTGGTAAAGGTTCCTATTTATCCCAAAGGGGTGGTAAATAATGGTATAACATCATCCTCCTTACTGTTTGAAGAGCCCCCTTGCACAAGACCTCTCTAGGTCTCTTCCTACACAAAGTCATCCCAAAGAAGGTCCCAGAAGGCATGTTCTCCATGCCAACTATATCCTCCACAAAAATATCGCATGGCTTGGCTACAACATTCACAACTATCTACACTAGCTCATTGCTAGAAATAGTCTCCCCGACTGCTGCAAGCTTGTCCTTCACCTAAGATACCTTAGTAAGGTAGGATTTCACACACTCATCTTTGTCCATCTTGAAACTCTTCAACTTCTACCTCAAAATCATCTTCTATTTCTCATTAAATCTCTAGTACAAATTGGTTAGAGCCTCCCACAACAACTAAAAATGGGTCTTTATCATGATCCTTCACCGCATCAAGGATGATCCTCTTTGCCTTGATGCCATTTTTATTAAAGATTTGTAATTTTGTTGCATCTACAGCTATGCAAACTTGGATTGGGTGAGTTTGAGTGTTGTTCACCACCTTATCCCAAAGCTCGTTTTCTTGCAATATGAGCATTATCCTCGCCTTCCAAGGAACAAAACTCCCAGCCCCATCCAATCTATCCTCCAAATTTAAACTAGTGTCCATCTCACTGAAGTTTTATAGTCCAAAAATTATGCTCACTGAACAAAAGAAGGTTTCAATGATTGTATGAAATTCACAATCCACTAATATTCCCCCTCAGCTATGATACCATGTAAATATTTCAGTGTATTTCCCCAAACCAGTTTTCCAACTATAATTATCAAAGTTTAATGCTCACCCAGTCTGCAATATTGTTGCATATGTGTGGTTATCATAAACTTAACTTGACTCGAAAACATGAAGGAAATTTCACAAATTTAAAGGAAGACAATTAAATACATTCACACCATGAAAATTCAGACTCTGATATTTTTGGCAAACTTCCAATGAAAATCCCACTAGGGAAAAAACATGTTTGAGAGAGAGAGTTTTATATCTTCTTAAAAATAAATTTTACATCAGTCTTCAATATCAGCATGAAATTGCAGACCTATCTTGTGAATTATGTCACTATTTTTCCTCAAAAATAGTGCACGAGCAACTCAGAAATCATACCAACCTCCTATACAAACAGCACAATCCTCCTCAAAATAAGTGTTGTACAATACACAATCTGCATAGAATTTTGTGACACTTCCTTGTCTTAGAATTCATGCCTCAATTCTATTGTTTTTTTCCTTGTAATTCTTGCAACGATACAACCCTCTTCTATGTTGATATCTACCTAAAAAATCGTGCCAGATTCTAGGAAATTGTGCAATTGATATACTCCTTGAACTATGTGCTAAAAATATAAAAATTTGTCCCACTATAATTTTTTGTAGGGTTCCTCGAATATCGTGCCCATAGATTTCTTCTCTCTCTTGCGTTGTCTCAGTTATCTTCTTCTTCTCCTCAAGAATTTAAAATTCCTTTCCAAAGCTCACGATGAAGCAAAATAAGGAATGAAATGTTCCCTTATTATTTTTCCTTTTCTTTTAGATTTCTCATTAGGGTAGTTGAATGGACATCTAATCCAAGGGCCCACATTCGTTTAGATCAATGGATGAGAATAAATACACTTTATTTCTCTCCATAAATTAATTTCACTCAACCACCACTTAAATACATCAAAAGGTCACTTTAATCTCTAAACTGAAATTAAATGCTCATCTCAAGTCATTCAATACAAGGGTCATGTCACTTTCTAGTTTTTAGTGACTTAGGCCCAAAGTCACTAAGGGGACAACTTCCTAGGTACAAATTTCGACACTCCCTCTTACAGAGGAAGGTGTTATGCACCACTCCCAACTTTTCCCTTAAGACAAACTTTCCTGCCCCAAGGATTTTGTTAAAATGTGTGCCACCTGCTGATCAGTTGAAATGTACTATAACTCCACAACTGTTGTTTGAACATAGTCCAGGATGAAGTGGTATGTGATGTCCCCAGTTTCGACCCCATTTACATTAAAAGGTACATGATGTATATATTGTAATTAATCATGGTAAGGAGATAAAGGAAAAATCCCCACCATCGATTTGGTTGTGTATGTCTCGGCAATAGGGATAGTTGCCGATGGTATATCGTGCTATCCAGAACATTAGAGTTTGGCATCATGTAAATACGCACATCAATTAAAATAAACCTACAGCCATCTACGACGGTGCAACATTGAATGAAAAGGGCATGATTCCTAAGGTTAAGGGGGGGTTGTCGAACCCGTGGGGGTCATTGGGAGTTAGCCATGTGTCACCACCACCCCTATTGTTCTATTGTTAGTTAGGGTAGCGATTTGCTGACAGAAAGACCACGCTTGCTCCCACTCTCCACGACATGCGGATGGTCTGCCCACTAACCAAATCGTGATTCTGTTCATCTCCTCTCACATGTACGAAGTTAAAGGTTACACATTCCTTTGTTTGGGGGTTCGTCTTCCTCTTCCCTCGTCGGTTGCTGATCTGTTGCATTCATATTCATGATTGCATAGATTTTTGGTGCCTCTTCCCACCATTTTCAGACTGCGTATTGTTCAGTTCTGTCCATCGTTGTTTTGAGGCTGGGATTTCTTGGGTAGTTCGGGCAGGTTCGTTCTCCTCTGTCTCACCTATAGCTGGTTTGTGGATTGGTTCTACCTTTCATTGGGGATTGCTAGTTTGGGGATTTTTCTTCCCCATTCTTCCACCTGTGCCAGTCCTACAGTGATGGTATTGAGGAGCTTTTGAGCGCTACGATTCCCTACGTTGTGTGGGCAGTGGTTTCTTCCACTTTTTGATTTGGTTGTATCTTTTTCCCTTGCGTATAGATTGAGAGTCTGTTCTTTCCCCTTTTCTGCCTGTGTGAGTTCTCCAGCAATTACATTGGAGATTGGGGGTGTTATGGGCTCGTGGATGTGGGTTGGCTGTTGATTTCCACATCCGTTGGCTGAGTTTTCCCCTGCCTATGCTGAGATTTTTGCTTCTCCCCTGTTTTGGGACTGTGTAATGTTGCCATAGTTTTCATTGAGAGTTTGAGCTGTCGATTTACCCTGGTTTTGGGTTGCTTCTTGGTTGTTGAGACTGCAGATGTATTTTAGAGATTGTTGCTGAGTTGTTTTGGCCACGCTAGGGACAAGAACAACTCTGGAGCATGGTTTGACCTGAACTATGTTTCACCTTTTGTTTGGGGTTGTCACCATGTTGTCTTTGCCTTCTTCATAGAGCTGTGAGCTGTTTTTTTTACTGCGGCATGCATTGGTTAGTCTTTGGGCTATTGAGATTAGTATTAGAGGCTGGGTTTGCTTGAGAAAATTAGTGTTTGAGACCACCAGCTTAGCATTTAGCCTTTCCTAGCTCCTTGACGGCCTGATAAACCCTACTGTGTGGGCTTGGCTAATTTGTGTACCTTGTCTATGTATAAGCCTGCTTTGACCATTATTCCTTGAGGAATCATGCCCAGCTCGAGGGTGGTAGTGTTGCTGAGAGATTGATGAGCACGCTGGCCTATGGTTGGGTGGAACATTGTAGTGACGTAGGTGGTTGCGGGACGAGTTCCTATCAGATGAGTATTCTTGTCCATTTTACTTGTGCAATTATATTTACTGATTAATGAATATGATGAACATGTGGCATGTTTGAATGAATGTATGTTTGCTTCCACTATGTATATGAAGGATTATGCATCTTAGTATGTATTATGTTTAAGCTTTTTATTTCAGCATTATATGCATTTTCATGTTCATGGGATTGTTTGCCCATATCTTTGGTGTTAGTAACATCCTCTTCGTTGGTCAGAGGGTTGGGGACCTGACAGAATGGTATCAGAGCTAAAGGTTGCAGCATGGGCCTGAATGGGCCATGAAAGGTTAGACAGTAGAGGTAGGTTGCCTTCTGCCCAACAGAAAAACAGAAGAAAACCTATGCATGATAAGAGAATTTTGGAAAATTCCTCTAAGTATTGGAATCATCGGATCATCGGATGACTTAGTCTGAAGTTCCACCGATGCATTGGATCACCTAGTCGAAAGACTACCCGACGAGGGACCCATGACAGGAAATCCACGAAAAATTTCCTAAGTGTTAAAAATCATCGACGATCGGCGCCACTAAGATGAAGCGATCGCCGAAACGTCGGCAGAGGTTAGTAGCTGATGCGTCCATCATTGCGGCTACTTAAAGGACTATCCACCTGATGGATACTTGATCTGACGGCCAATGTAGAAGAAGACATAGAAGAATTTCTTAAAAAAAAATTAAGTGTCGACTTTGTCGACCATCAGAGCATGTTAGCTTATGACGTCTCCGATGAACAGTGGAAGGTATTAGATGGTCTACACCGCCGTTGTGGATAGCTAGAAGGATATCCTTCTTGGATAGAGCTTACGACTGCCGATGCCGTAAAAAAAGTTTGAAAAGTTTCCTAAAACCCGAAATCGTCAGCCAGCAGAAGAAGATAGTGTTTCGTGCGTCCGTCGTTGTAGAAGCCTAAAGCACTAGTCTTCCAACGGGAAGAAGCTCCAACTGTCGATGCCGCTCAAAATCATGCTTCAGTTCATCGATCGAAAATCATTAGTGGACTGGACCGCTGATCGAAAAAGGATCAAAGATGATGAGTCGTCATTGCAGGAGACTAGGCAACTAATCATCTGATGCAGCAGTTGATAGTCATTCCGACAGCTGACGCAGCGAAAGAAAGTGAAAATAAAAGAGAAAAAGTTTCGAAGATTTTTCTAAGGCATAAAATCGTTGGCAAAATTTTGATGACGGAACCGCTAATGTGACAGCCAACCCTCGGAGAAATTAGTTGTTCGAACCGCTGATTCCGTCGGCAGAAAATAGTTGTTGGGATCACTGACACCGCGGAAGAATTTAGTTGTTTATCAACCTGGCATTGTGGCTACAGTATGGACTAAAACGTCGATGCGTAGCACTTAGTGCTTCTGACCGTCGATGGGCTTGTGACCGCAGAAGACATAGGAAGAATGGTCATTGAAATCGCCAATATGGAAGAGTCAATACCGTGAAAGACAAGGCTACAAGAAAATTCAAAATTTTCTCCAAGGTGCGAGATCATCGACCATTGAGAAATGATAGAGGATCGGATCACTGAGCGGAAAGGACTCAATGAAGGTGACCACCATTACGGGAGCTTAGACAACTCTCCTGCCGATGCACTAGTCTCTCCACCCACCGATGTTGAGGTGTTTAATGTATAACGATTCCGAGTTCCAATAACCTACTACGATGGCATGTGCTCGGGAGTACCAACACTGCAAAAGAGTTAGAGCTTATGGAAACCACCATTGCAGATGCCTAGAGGACTGAGTGTCTGATGCCTCAGTAGGATGTCGCTCCAACCGTCAATAAGCTTTGGTCTGCAGAAATTATAATGGGATTGTTGGCCACCATTGCAGAATCATAGACCACTACAGACCGATACAACAGAAGAAAATAGATATTTCAGTCTCTGACACGTCGGAATATTAGTAAGGAGAAGACCCGACAAGAAGTAGTTGACATCGTCAATCGGAAGCTCAGCCGGTTCACCCGTGGAAACTATAGAGAGACCATTTTCCATCATTGCGGCTGCTCAAATGACTGTGCATTCAATGAACAGTCAGTATTCTTGTCGATAAAAATTGGAAGTCTAACCATTTTGGCTGACGAAACGCTGGAGAGAAATAAAGGAATGGACCGCCGATGAGTTAGTTGGTTTGACCACCAAGGAATCGAAAATATAGTGGGGAAGAGGTTCGATTGGGCCTAAGGAAATTTGAGCTTTCTAGAGAAATTTCTCAGTAGTTTTTTTTTAAGCAGCTTTCAACTATTTGCAGAGGAATTTTCAGCAAATTCTAGCTAGTGTTCCAGTGGGTTTTGCAGTGAATTTCTCATTGGGTTTCTCAATAGTTTCAGGACTGAAAAGGAATAAAACCTTGGGTGACTAAAGTTAACATTCCTGACCAAAATTATAGTTGAAGTGGTGTGGTTTTCACACCCGAGGTCAGAATGAAGCATGTGGATAGGCGTTGGAAATATTATCCAGCAGGGAACAAGGGAAAGTCACCAAAATCTGAGTATGGAGCAGCAAAGTGCCAGTGATTACTTGAAAGAGAAATGTGTTGCGGTCAATATGGACAAATCCAGGAATTGCATGCCTAGAGGTAGCAAGACCATGAAGTCAATCCAGCTATTATGTGGAAGAGGAGTTCCATGCAAGGATGTGGGACTTGAAAAGGGAAGTTTCCTTAAACCCTATCTTGTTGATTATAACTACATTTCATAAGTTTTATACATGAAATGTATGAGGATATGCTTGGCATACATAAGATATTGAGGATTATACATTTATAATAAACCACTAATGATAGTTATTGCATTGGTGTTGGCATTAGTGGAAAAACCAATGACAACATGGACATGGCTTAATGTGTTGTTGATGGTGAAAAAAGTGACCAGCAACCCTCTGGAGAAAGGGATAAGGCAACAAGTCCATAATCAAAAGTTGGTGAGCAAATTCTGCAATCTCCTGCAAAGGACCAACCAAACTGGTAATGACAAGGGTCTAAGTAGGACCCATGAAGGTAAGAGTTTGATTATGACAAGTTCCATGGAGTGGTAAAGGTAAGAGACCTCATACCTGTTATAGCTCAAAATGACACATCTCTACCTGTGACCACATTCCCATGATTATGTCGCATGTCGACACTTCCATGATGACACTTCATGAAAAGTCACTGAAAAAACACCTAACTTGGAGTACCCATATCTTGAGTTCTGTAACTATGTTTAACCTCATCTCTACACCGTTGGAAATATATTTATGTTAGCTAAAACTTTCCATAAGACACCAAAGTCTGAAAATGCCCAAAAATACCCTAAAAATGTTTTTTTTTCTATATGCGACTTTCCCTTAAGGAAACCTGCGTACGTACGTGACTTGCTCTCTATAATACCCGCGTACGTACGCGACTTGCTATATATACGTGACTTTTTGTATTGGAAACCCACATGTTTTCCTCATGTACGCGACTGTTGTTTCTGCAACCCGCGTATGCCTCTTAAAAATGTCAAAAAACACGTCTTTTGAAATTTCGGGTAGTTTGGGTAGTTATGCAACTGACTCCTTCAGTTGTAACTACTTTTTCTTCGCCCCTAACTCTTCCTTAAAGATATAAAAAGAGGTAGGGAGGTCCATGAGAAGAGACTGGAATCTTTGCATTGTTATGCTAGAGGATTTGGAGTTCTCTTTTCCCACACCTTTGCCCTAGAAGCATTCTCCTTGTTGCAGAGCTTGGAGGCTGAGTTCCTTGGAGAAGAGAAGCAGTTGAACTGGATCAAGGTTTCGTGAGGTACCAAACTTGAAGAGAAGGTATACTTGTACTTGTTTTCAAGATTAATAAAGATGTGATGTCCTTCTTCTTCCCAAATCATTGTTCAATGTGTGATTGAATCTCTATTTATGATCATATTTTGATGTTATTCAGATCATTAGTTCATGTTTATTTTATTATCATTGTTTTATATGTGGTCATAATGGTTTGAGGAAGGTATAATTCATTTTGCAGGTCTCTTGGAGCAAGAGGAGCAAGAAGAGGATTGAAGGGCTGCTTGGATCAACCTTCGTTTGGTTAAGGTATGAACCATTCCAATCTCTGAAAATTGCTTATATATACTTGCTGAACATTGTACATCTCTCTTTCAACCATAGTATGTTGATGGCCTCTTAAACCCTAGCCATAGGATACTTTCCTTTACAACAGAACTGGCGACCATACTAGGGATCTCTTTGTCTGCTTAGGGTTTCTCTAGCTTTCTTTTAGTCTTTTGCATTGTTTCAGGTCCTTCTTGCCACTTAGGAACACCTTATAAGTCTGATAGAACATCTCCCCTGCCTTCCTAAGGTATTTTTTGACCTTTTTTGGGAGTTTTTCCACCCATACGCGACTTGCAGACTGAACAGTCACGTGTCTGGTTTGATACATGCGACTGTCTATACTGTCAACCCGCATATGATACGCAACTTGTCAATTATAAAACTTGCGTGTGCTTATACACACGACTTGTTGTATTAGCAACCCGCGTATGACACGCGACCTATCAGTAGTACAACCCAACTATTTTTTCTGTAGTTGTGGGTTGTTTGGTAGGTCTTTTGGTGTCCTCTGCAGGTGCATGACTCCAGGGAGTTAGTGTCATCCCTTTTGGTTGTTCTTTATCTATGTGGTAAGCCCTTTTTATAGCAATAGGGTTTGCTCTTTGCTCTTTCCCCCACCTCCTTTGGTTGGTATGATTTTTGGCTTATGTTTCTGGTCAGCCTCTGTTAGTGATATTTTTCTGAGTTCAGAAGCTTGTTGGTGTTGGTTTTCTTCTTCTTTTGTTGTTTAAATTCACCATGCCAAAGTAGTTGACTTGTATTTTATGTAAGCCTTCCTTCCAAGTAGGGTTTATACTGACTTTAGGGCATCCTAGAGCTTGTTTGGTGGTTGTATAGCAGAGTTCATTTTGCTTTGTTCTTGTTATCTGCATACTTTTGTTTGTAGGTACTTTTTATTTTGCATTTATAAAAGAAAATTAAAAATAACGTATACTTGTTTTTGCTGCCTTCCCCCACACCTCCTTCTTTGTCTAGACCTTGTTGGACAAGGTACTGAGCAACCTATGTTTGTAGGTTTAGTTTGATACTTGGGACTTGTTCACCTTTGTTTATGTCAGTCTTATTGCTCAGTCTCTTCATTCCAAAGTTGTTGGCGTGTTTACCTTTGTGAGCCTTCCTTTCAAGAGAGGTGATATCCAACTTTAGGGAAACCTAGGGTTTGTTTGTGGGGTGTAGAGTAGTTGTCTATTTGCTTTGCTTACAGTACTTACTTGCATTAGTTGATAGGCTGTTTTTTATTTTGCATTTATAAAATAAAAAGACAAAAATACATGTTTGCTTTATATGCATGTAGATTAGTTTTTTAGTCTAGATTGCATGGCATATCATTGTTTTTGAAAAAATAAAAAGAATTTGTTCTTTTGTGGCTTTCAAGTTTCTATTTGAAAAATAAAGAGAATAGTTTTTTATTTTTGCATTTCATTTATCTTTGCTTAGTCATTTTGTTTCAACTTTGAGTCAAAACACCACATAAGTTTCACGCCATTTACCCTCTGACTAAAAATGGCCCTTAAAATAAAAGATATAATTTAAAAATTATTAGTAAGTTTTATTTTATAGGGTCATATACCAACTAGCTCAAGCTAGACTTATGGATTGGGGAGTTTCAACTCTCCACAAGTGTTAAAAATTCATACGTAGTTTTCCAATCACTAGGTAAATCCTTTTGTATGTTGATTGTATCTGGGAAGCTCCTCTCAAACGGGAGTTAAGCATGAGGCCGCATGGAGACTTGGACTGAGGAGATAACCCTCTGATTCCTTGTCAAAGCGTAGACCAAGGTTTTTACGCATCTGGGGATTTTGTCTTAGACAGGGTTTCGAGCTTTGCTACCCTGCCCATGCGTACGAATCAGGATTGCGACTGTCCCCCCAGATTGTCAATATAGTTAAGGTATCCTTTAGTCTCTTTGACATCTAGGGTTCATACACAGGTACACCGAAAGGCTATTTCTGGTTGACCTTGGAGGGACTTGGAAGGTAACCCTGGTAAAAGGTGTGGGAGGGCGGTGGGCGATTCCTCCGCTTGTGCCTAAGAACATCTACAGGGACACCAAGTAACTGTCTCTCAGCTTTCTTTTGGAAAGCGTATCTTATACATGTTTGTCTGTTTGGCTTTAGGAATTTTTAGTGAGTGCTGTGTGGTTTGTCTGTACTTAGTGTGCCTTTAGGTGTGTGCTTTGTAATTTTGGTTGCCTATCAACCTCAGACTTTGTCTCCTGGTTTGAACTATGTCTAACACCCCTTCAAACACCAACCAAGAGATCCCCATGCTGGGAACTCCTTGTACTTTTCCTCTCACGGGGAATGTTGGTGTTCCCTTGATGGCCACCTTGAATCTACCTGGATTCACCCTAGGGCTACTGGTGTGGTTGTTTTCCACTCCAACTATCCTGAATACTCCTGATGCTTCTCAAGCTCCTTATATCAAGGGCATCAAAACACTTATTCCCCTTCACCTGTAGTTGATTCTCCTCCTCCTTCTACCTCATGTGGTGAAAGTAGTGATACTAGTAACCAGCAGTCTAAAAGGAGTAAAAGAAGGAGGAATAGGAATAAGGCACATAAGCAAGGGGCACCTATTCAACCTCTACAAGTCAAGTTGAACCTCACCACCCAGCCTCTGTAGTTCATGCTGGGGGCACCCATCCAACCTCTATAGTCCATGTTGGATCTAAGCACTCAACCTCTGCAAGTCAAGTTGATCTTCACCATCCAACCTCTGTTTATCATGCTGGTGGGATCCTTCCAACCTTTCCAGGTCATGACGGATTTAGTCACTCAGCCTCTGTAATGCATGCTAAGGGCACCTGTTCAACCTCTATTTTTCAAGTTGAACCTCCCCATCCAACCTCTGCAAGTCATGTTGGATCCATCCACCCAGCCTCTGTGGTTCATGCTGGGGGCACACACTCAACTGTTACAAAGCATGTTGATCCTAACCACTCAGCCTCTATTGTTCATGTTGGTGGTGCCCGTCCAACCTATGCAAGTCATGTTGGACCCAGTCTCTCAGCCTCTGCAAGTCATGTTGGGGGCAGTCTCTTAGCCTCTGTGGTTCATACTGAAGACAGTCTGTCAACCACTGCGAATCATGTTGACACTGTTGAAAAGACTACCCGTTCAAAACACAAGCCCAAGTTTCCTTGTAATATTTGTGAGGGAGACCACCTTACTTATAAATTCCCTTCTATCGCAGAGGTGCGAAGAGTTTGGTTTCATGGTCATCCCATTTTTGAACATTCTGAAGCTTTTCAACATCCAACCTCTCTTAGTCAGGTTGGACCCAGTCACCCAACCTCTGTAGTTCATGCTGGGGGTAAATTCTTAGCCTCTGCGGGTCATGCTGAGAGAAAACAGTCAGCCATTGCTAGTCATGTTGACACCATTGAGAAAACTAGTCATTCGAAGTGCAAACTTAAGTTACCTTGTAAGTTATGCGAGGGAGATCATCTTACTCACCAGTGCCCTGCTATTGCAGAGGTGCGAAGAGTGTGGTATGAGACTCAAGAATTTCCTTCTCCTGAACAACCTATAGTTTCTCAACAACCTACTCAACCTTTGGTTGATCAAGTGGTCGAACAAATCTCAGATTTGGTCGATCCCACTCTTCTTTTAGATAGTGATCCTAATGTGATTGAACCAATGTCATCTTTGTTCAATCCCACTCTACCTTCAGAGAGTGACTTTCACGAAGCGGTTGAATCGATGCCATTATCGATCAATCCCACTCTTCCTTTGGAGAGTGAAGTGTCTGCTAGTCACATTTTCTTCACTGCCAGTTCAGAACTTACTGAACAAGGGGGCACTGAACTCACTTCGAATCAACCCCCACCAAGCTCTTGGATTGCTTCCTTTGATTGGGATAGCCTAGTTGAGCCACGCCTTCCTTCTGATGCACCTTTCCAGATAAAGGTCAAATGTGAACCTTATACGATTGCTCATTGTATTGTTGATGAAGGAGCCTCAGTTAGTATTTTGTCTACTCGTGCTTGGCGAGGCATGGGATCTCCCAGCCTTGTGTCGACTGCTAGTTAGTTACTGGAATTTGATAGAAGAACTTGTATAGCCTTGGGAAATCTTGCTCAAACACCTGTTACTTTGGGTGGGAATACCGTCTTAGTTGACTTCATGGTGATAGAAGACCCCTTGGACTTCAATATGCTCCTTGGACGTGATTATGTCTATGCCATGCAAGCTGTGGTGTCAACATTCTTTCGTGTGATGTACTTTAATCATGGAGAAGAAATTGTCACTATCGATCAATTGGATTTTCTTGATTCGTCTCCTGACCCAACTAGAGACTAGGTCTTTCCTTTATTGGTTCCCAGTGTTTCTATAGACACTAACCCGCCACAGGAGCGTTATGTGGCCTCTTATCCTCTGCGTTCAATTTCTACTGAGAAGCAGCCTCTGTTTTCATGCTTACCTTCTTGGGACTTGGTCCTAGCAGCTGACCAGGTGATTCATCCTATATAGACTGTGGGGCCTAATCTCCACTCTGTCAATCCATTTGAAAGTTTAGACATGTGTCCTATCTCGGATGATCTCCTTCCTTTAGATGAAGTCTTCCTAGAGTCTTTGATACAGTCTGATCTTCTCTTGGATGTTGGTTCAGTTGTGACTAAGTCTAACCCTGATTTGCTTAGGAAGCCTGATTTTCCCATGGATCAGTATTCTTATGTTGGTCTTGTTGAGTCTTTTGACTCTTCCTTTGAACAGCAAGTCAGTGATCCTGATGAGTTTGATTTTTCTTATGAATTTTTCAACTCCTATGATATTGAGTTTGTTCCTACAGACTCTATCTCCCTTGTTCATTTTTTCTCTCCTTCTGAGTTTGATCTTACTGATTATAAACCCTCAAATCTTGGTTCTATAGAATCTTCTTCGATCGATTATGCCTTGACTTTAACTTTTATAGAAGATATCAATGTCACATGCGTTTCTTCCAAAGTGACCTGCATCGGATCTTTTCTTTTGAATATGATCCTGATGTTGTTGTTTCTTCGAGACAGGATTTGTAGTTGGATTCACAACTGTTTATTGGCCTTGCCTTATTGTTCAAGTTGTAATTGCATTTGCATGTGCCTTGCTCGCGCTTATGAACCTGATGCTGGCTTCCACGCTTTTAGCTCGTTGTATAAGCCCTCATCTTTGTTCTCATCGTCGCTAAGCCTTGTATCATTTTTCCTTTGCAACTTGACACCCTTTACCTTGAGGAGATGTTCCCTGAGTGTCCTTATCTTGCTCGATTTCCTTGCATTATGCATAGGTTTGTTCCTTGCGCTTGGAACTAGTTTTTCCTTCCTATGACACTCGTCTCCTCATATTTAGAGCATTCTTTAGGCTCTCCTTCAAGCTCGTTAAAAACAGTAAGGATTCCGCGAGTTGACTTTTCCAGACTCATTAAAACTTCACGAGAAATATTTTGAGTTTCTTTAGGCCCAAGTCTGACTCCTCAAAATATACTTGACTGCCAAGTAAACTTGTCCATTCAGGCTCATTAAGAATATGTGAATGGGCATCCGCATTGGTGGTAGGTTATCTCTTTCTCGGACCATGTGGAATATTACGAGAAAGGAACACTCTCTTTTCTTCAGAATTGAGAAGAGTATTCTCAGGCATAGGTTTATCTCTTTTCTGGACCTGAGGGACTAAACTTACGAAAAAGGAACGCCTGGTATGAGCTTAGTTTTCTCTTTTTCATGCTCTGGACCAAAACATGAAAAAAGATTCTGAATGTACTTTATGTCTTTGTCATGCTCGTTAAACCCTAAAGAAAAAAACATCGAGTTTATTGTTGTAAGCCCCATTTCTCGTAATCAAATGGATCTTTCCGAGTGATCTTGCCTTCCTTCACACTCATAAAACTCAGGCTATATGCTGCTTTTGAAGGAGCATTGGGTAGGTGGTAATTTAACCTTTTTCAGACCTTCCTGACTAAGTACGAAAAAGGTGCACCTTTTCTTCTTCGAAAGTTAAGAGAGTTCTTCTTTGGTATGTTTTATACTTTTTCGGCCTCAGGAGACTAAATTGTACGAAAAAGCACCCCCCTAGAGTCTTCTTTGGAGTTTTCAGACTCTCTAAACTATGAAAACACCGTCAAGCATGTACTGGTTCGGGCTCATAAAATCCACGAATCAGTGCTTTATCAAGCATTCTTCTTTATTTTCTTTGAGCTTGTCAAAAATGAAGATGGTCCCGAGTTTGCTTTCTTGGACTCATTAAACCTTTACAAGAAAGAGGGGAAGGGAAGTTCATTCACATGTTTTTTACATCATGGCAGCAAGTCTTGTTTCCTTGAACAAAACACTAGTTTTGAGTCTATCAACAGTTGGGTCCTAGTATTTTGACCTTATCCTGATTCAGACTTTTCTTACTCCTCCAGTTGGTCTCTTTTCCAATTATATGGGGAATCTGTCAATGTCTCCTACATTATAGATTTGTTTCGTTGGTCCTTTTTGTGTCAAAAGCTTCCTAAGTCACTTTTGTGTCGTGCTCACTGTTCAAGGATTAAACCTTTGTCGGCCATTTCTACAGTTGCCTTGACCTTTTGTGTCGGCCATTCCCTAGTATTAGTTCATTACAGCATGTCTTTAGCGTTCCTTATCGTGAAATTCAGTACCAATTCCAGATCCAATTAGTCTTTGACTTACCTCATGTTGGATGATGAAGGATGCCTTAAATCCTTCCTTCCAACAGATCTCTTCCTATCGAATGCAACACATCTTGCTCTGGGAATGAGATTTAGAGTTTTATGACAGTACCTTGGGGATTGTAGTCATCAGTGGAAATTTCCCTCGCTATTGGGTAGTGGGAATACCTTAATGTCTCATACTTGATGGATTCTTCAAGTGTTCGACTTCAATTCCTTGTAATCACACTTGTTAGAATGTACTAGGTACCTTGGGGACCATTTTCATTAATGGTGGTTTCCATCGTGTTTGTTAACGGTTCTCATTATTGACCGGTAATCAAACGGTTTCCTCCATGTTAGACTTCAACTCCCTGTATTCGCATGGTTAGGATTCGTACCTTTTTTGGGCAGTTTGGATTGAAGACCTTGGGCCTATAGTAGCATCGTCATTTTTTGCTATTGCCCGAGTTGCGCAAGACCTTGCTACATTTTATATAACATTTTGCTGAGACATAGATCCACCTTGTATTTTTGTGGCTATGATCAATTGTTGAGCATGGATCCACCTTGTTCATTTGTGGCCATGGCTCCTTTAGATTTGATATGGCGCTTTTTTGCATATTGAGCGACCATGATAGTTTCATCAATCATACATATGTTGGATCCGCCTGTATCTTTATGGTGACGATTTGTATATGGACTTGTATGTCCCAGAGATCAGTTTTTTTTTACATTTATCTCTCTTTTAGGTGTCTTTGTTCGAGCCTTTTGATCTTGGATTCTCTGCTCTCTCCATACTCAGTTGTTTCCTTTATAATGTATTTTGGCTATCATCTTCCCCTCTAACCTCACACATTAGGGGGCATCTGTTATATCTCAAAATGACACATCTCTGCCTATGGCCACTTTCCCATGATTCTATCGCATGTCGACACTTCCATGATGACACTTCATGAAAATTCACTGAAAAAACACCTAACTTGGAGGACCCATATCTTGAGTTTTGTAACTCCGTTTAACCTCATCTCTACACCGTTAGAAATATATTTATGTTAGCTAAAACTTTCTAGAAGACACCAAAGTCTGAAAATGCCTAGAAATACCCTAAAAGTTAGTTTTTTGTCTGTACGTGACTTTCCCTTAAGGAAACCCGTGTACGTACGTGACTTGCTCTCTGTCATGACCAAGAGGGATTGGTCCAGCATTCATGGTGAAGTGAAAGACGCTGAGAGCAATAAAATCCATAGTGGTAGTGTGGGTTCCAGGATGAAACAAAACAAAGAGGGGAAAAACTCTTGTTGCTCTCTCTCGCCTTTTGATCACACACACACACACACACATATATACATACATACATACATACATATATATATATATATATATATATATTTATACATTGTGAAAACAAAAGGTTGTTGAATGCATGTATGACTAAAAATAGAATGTGTGTATTTGCTTAAAGTAAATTGTGAATGCTGGAATGGTTAATTCCCTGCCCAAGAATGGACATGAATAAGCTCATGTGCCTATTGGGAAGGCATGAAAAATATGAAAGTCTCATTGATGAGGCTTGGACTGTCATGCCAATTAGGCAATTAAATGACTGATATTAATGCCTATATTATGCTTGGTCTAACAGAATTTCAATGATGCATTTCACAGGTGAAAAAGGTGAAATCCAGTGGTGCACATTGATCATGGCAGCAGAGCAAAAGTTGTTGGACTTGGCTGGAAGTCTTCTTCAAATGATTGCCAGGACCCAAGAGAATCTTGGAGAGATGCTCAATATATAGAAAAGGAAGAATGAAATGAACCACCATATTTTCCAAGACTCTATTTGTTTGCAAAGGGAGGTGAAAAGACTTCTGGGAGCAATCGACAAAGGAAAGGAAGGTGGATCAATGATGGGACATTCGTCCAAGAAATCCGTTAAGAAACGGTCCAAGCATGAAAACTCAAAGGAAAGTGAGCAAGTAAAGATGAAGCAGCCAGTGAAATGTTGGGAATGTGGAGGACATCATTTATGTTGGTCCTGTCCAGCGAGGGAACATAAAGAGGGCAGCGGCCACAAAGTTCCTAGGCTTCGGGATAAGCCGAAAGCTGAGAACCAGTAGGAGAAGTTCATGGTAGTCGAGGGGCTTGGTCCTGAACATACAAAGTAAATAATTGAACGTGGGACAGATCTGCAAAATTTTGAAATTTTGGATGTGCAAATTGTATATGTATTCCTATGTATTGGAACACTGAGGACGATGTTATTCCAAGGGGGAGGGGATTGTGATGTCTCCGGTTTTGACCCTAGTTACATTAAAAGGTACATGATGTATATATTGTAATTAATCATGGTAAGGAGCTAAAGGCAAAATCCCCACCATCAATTTGGTTGTGTATGTCTCGAAAATAGGGATAGTTGCCGATGGTATATCGTGTTATCTGTCACATTAGAGTTTGGCATCATGTAAATACGCACATCAATTAAAATAAACCTACAGCCAGCTATGACGGTGCAACGTTGAATGAAAAGGGCATGATTCCTAAGGTTAAGGGGGGGTTGTCCAACCTGTGAGGGTCATTGGTAGTTAGCCATGTGTGACCACCACCCCTGTTGTTATGTTGTTAGTTGGGGCAGCGATTTGCTGACAGAAATACCACGCCTGCTCCCACTCGCCACAACGTGCGGATGGTCTACCCACTAACTAGATCGTGAGTCTATTCATCTCCTCTCACGTGGACATAGTTAAATGTTACACATTCCTTTGTTTGGGGGTTCGTCTTCCTCTTCCCTCACCGATTACTGGTCTGTTGCATTCATCTTCATGATCATGTAGAGTTTTGGTGCCTCTTCCCACCATTTTCAAAGTGTGTATTGTTCGGTTCTTTCCATCGTTGTTTTGAGGATGGGATTTCTTGGGTAGTTCGGGGGGGTTCGTTCTCCTCTATCTCACCAATAACTGGTCTGCAGATTGGTTCTACCTTTCACTGGGGATTGCTAGTTTGGGGAGTTTTCTTCCCCATTCTTCTACCTGTGCCAGTCCTATAGCGATGGTATTGAGGATATTTTGAGCACTGCGATTCCCTACACTGTGTGGGTGGTGGTTTCTTCCACTTTTTGATTTGGCTGTATCTTTTTCCCTTGCATACAGGTTGAGAGTCTGTTCTTTCCCCTTTTCTGCTTGTGTGAGTTCTCCAACAATTACATTGGAGATTAGGTGTGTTGTGGGCTCGTGGATGTGGGTTGGTTGTTGATTTCCACATCCGTTGGCTGAGTTTTCCCCTGTTTATGCTGGGAGTTTTGTTTCTCCCCTATTTTGGGACTGTGTAATGTTGCCATAGTTTTCATTGTGAGTTTGGGCTGTCGATTTACCCTGGTTTTGGGTTGCTTCTTGGTTGTTGAGGTTGCAGATGTCTTTTGGGGATTGTTGCTAAGTTGTTTTGTCAACGCTAGGGCCAAGAACAACTCTAGAGTGTGGTTTGACCTGAACTATGTTTCACCTTTTGTTTGGGGTTGTCACACTATTGTCTTTTCCTTCTTCATAGAGCTGTGAGCTATTTGTTTTACTGTGGCATGCATTGGTTGGTCTTTGGACTATTGAGAGTAGGATTAGAGGCTGGGTTTGCTTGAGAAAATTGGTGTTTGAGACCACCGGCTTAGCATTTAGCCTTTCCTAGCTCCTTGATGTCCTGATAAACCCTATTGTGTGTGCTTGGATAATTTGTGTACCTTGGCTATGTGTAAGCCTACTTTGACCCTTATTCCTTGAGGAATCATGCCCAGCTCGGGGGTGGCAGTGTTGCTGAGATATTGATGAGCACGTTGGCCTATGGTTGGGTGGAACGTTGTAGCGACGTAGCTGGTTGCAGGACGAGTTCCTATCAGATGAGTATTCTCATCCATTTTACTTCTACAATCATATTTACTGATTAATGAATATGATGAACATGTGGCATGCTTGAATGAATGTATGTTTGCTTCCACTATGTATATGAAGGATTATGCATCTTAGTATGTATTATGTTTAATCTTTTTATTTCAACATTACATGCATGTTCGTGTTCATGGGGCTGTTTTCCCATATGTTTGGTGTTAGTAACATCCTCTTTACCGGTCAGAGGGTCAGGGACGTGACATGGTATCTGATATTTATGTTCTTTGACATGTCATGAAACACCATATTCTTAGAGTACATTTGGATGTAACTCTGATTGTCACAGTAGATAATCATGGGCCTCAGATCTTGATCAAATAAATCACCAACAACTTGTCAATCCATGGTGCCTCAAAACTAGCATGATTGGATGACATGTACCCAGCCTATACAAAACTCAAAGCAACATATTTTTCTTCTAATTGAATGATGACACTGATGTCAATCCCTGTTAGTTTTTCAACATTAAGCTAGCATTATTAGGATCTTTAAGTGAGAGAATAACAAGTTGTTGAGGCCTGGAAATTTGCAGGCAACAACAACAAGGGATTCTCCCTAGTCAACATTCCCAATTATCCCGTGACTATTTGGTGTAGGGAATCCATCTGGTTTGCAGTCCGGCTACCGTAGGTCAAGTAACAAAAAATAAAAGGTTTTACCGGTTGCGGCCCGGTCCACCGTTTATATTTCTGTGTTTTTAGTTTTAAGTATGACATGCAAATGCCTATCTCAAATGCAGATTGATTGAGAATGCAAGGAGTGTTCACAATGTGATGCGCAGGTTCTTACCTCTCGTCTTAGGCTCTCTTGCATCTAAATCACACACACACAGCAAGAAATTAAAACTAACTACCTAACCTATCCCTACAGAGCAAGATTGTCACTTATTAATGAGTAATGTATTTTGTGCATGCGTTATAAAAGGAAATCACAGATAGTTGATACTTCTTTCAAACACATGAACAGTTAAAGATATTTGAACAACCAGGTAGCCAATTGTCTATGAACACATTCATCACTCATAGTGGAAATTTTCATAAAACAAACCAGAGATCATTCATGCAAGAACATAGGTTCAAAGAGTTAGAACGATCTCACAGTTAATGGACACAAAGATAAAAACGAAATAGTTCCTCTTCAACAAATCCATAGCATAACATTTGAACATTCCACCAGGATTTCTCCAACAGGAAAACTTTAATTATTTATTGCAAAAGGAAATAGTTCTTCTTACAATATGTCATCCAATCTAACTGGGAAAAAAGTTCCCCTTTCCCGTCTAGATTCTCTATATTCATACAAAAGAACAAAACTATTGGGTTTCCCATGAAATGACTCTTGGGCTTCCCCAACTCTTCACCTCCCACATTTTCTTCCATTAAGTGTTTATAAAATATACAATATATTACAATAAAATGAATAAGCTGCTCATGAGGAGGGTCCCGCTTGACTATTCAAAAACTTCTTCCATGCTAAAGCCTCTGAGGCAATACTTTCGAATTCAGAAGGTTCTAGGAAACGAATATTTATTTCAAATTTAGCAGCCTGGTTTCTTATGACTTCTATTCTGGCTGCGCTTAGGTGAATTTGGTCTTCTAACAGCTGCACACTAACCACGGAATGATCTACTCCATTCCTTAGGGTCTGCTCGTCTAAATATTTAATGTGTTGTATTCTTTGTTCATCTCCTTGATATCTTCTTTGCAAAATCTCCAAAAACAGGCTGTGATCTGGAAAGGTATCCATTCTTTGTTTAGCCACAACCTGGAAGCGATTATAAGTGATCAAAATTCTTCTGAAGAATTCTGTACAAGCCCCCTTTTTCTTCTTAATAGCCTTCTTGAATTCCTTGGCTGTGTTTATGGCAAAATCTAGTAAATCATAGTCTTGCCTTAGGGCTTGTTGATCTTTTGATGGTATATCTGCAGGGGTTTCTTCATTCACTTCTAATCTCGCCATCCTTCCTGTCAGGACTTCTAAGATGTCTTGCAATCTGTCAACAAAATATGAAGAGGTTTCCAAAATCTCTTCCAGCCAATTATCCACCTACAAGACCTTGCACCTCTCTTCATCTATGGTCACTTGCAGCTGGTGCATCTTGCTTCTCTGTGCCAGAATGTGCTCCTTGAATGGATGAAGACTGACCTACTATTCCTTGGCCTCCTCTAGGTCTATTGTCAACGAGGTAATCTATCCTTTGAGCTCTGCATTCTGCCCCTGAGATTTCCTCTCAAATTCCTCCAAGTTAGCCTTCTGTAATTCCAAATCCCCTATCCTGCCTAGCAGTTGCTCCTTTTCTACCCTCAACCCTTGACATTCTTGTTGCACTTTCTCTATAATTTCTTGGGCAGCCTCCATAGATCTCTTCTCTACTTGGAGGAACTGGAGCTCAACTTTTGAAGACTTTATTTCTTGTTGTATGTCTTCGAACTTCCTTTTCAACCTATTATATTCCTCTCTTTCTCTTCTTAGGGTATCTTTGAGCTGGGAAGAGGACTTCTTTGACTGTTTGAGATCAGTCATTATTTGATCTACATTGTCCTCAGAAGCATGGATCAATGCAGCCCCCGCTCTGATAGTGAACCTGGGGTCCTTGTCTTTCCCATATACTACAGTTGTATCATTAATCATTTTACCAGACTGCCCCCCACTTTCTACCTTTCTCTCAGTCCTCTTTACTATCCTTTTCCTTTCCCTATCATAAAAGATAGTGTTGAAATCTGGTACCTCCTCTCCTTTCTTCTGCTCAAAATGAATTAGCCTAAGGGTGGGGACCATAGCCTGTCCTTGTGTGCTGCTAGCAGCTGCCTCAGGATCTTGAATATCAGGGTTCCCCAAGTCCTAAGCCTGACTTTCTACTATATCGGAAGTTGATTGCTCTGTCACTGTCTCTGTCAGCTTTAGCTTTTCTGCTTCCTTCTTTTTCAGCTCCTCATCCATATTTCTTTTCTTTTCCTCCTCCTCGCTCTTGGCAGCTTCTTCTACCTTTCTAGCTGATTCTTCTCTTTTCCTCCTCTTCTCCTTTTAGCCAGCTTTCGGCCTCTTGTGCTTGTCTCCTAGCATCTTCATTTCTTTTTCTAGTTTCTTCCTCTTCTACCTTTGCTTGCTCATCCTGTCCTTTTCTTCCTTTAGTGGTGATTTTATTCTTAAATCTTCTTCTTAAGGCTATCATATTTTGTGCACTACAAAAAATGGATTCCTGTCTTTCCTAGTGGCTGGTGTATTCAAAGTGTACATTCACCTCTTTGTAGTGCTCCGCCACCTTATTCCGGGAATCATTCCTGTGGAAATGAATTTCCCCAAAATGGAATTTCCCCAACTNGCTGGGGTATTCAAAGTGTACATTCACCTCTTTGTAGTGCTCCGCCACCTTATTCCGGGAATCATTCCTGTGGAAATGAATTTCCCCAAAATGGAATTTCCCCAACTTCTCCATGAATTCGTCATCTTTCTTCACCCTAGTAAACTTGTAGATTCCCAATCTGAATGGCAAAGGAGGGTACGTTGCTTTCTTATGTTCAAACAGAAAGCTCCCTATGCCATCTAAAAATACTTGTCAAACTGCCACTTTGTGGACTAAATAGTCAGTGGCATACTTAGGCAGTAGTGAGGGTGCTCTAGAGCATCCAAACATTCTAAAATATAATCCATCCTCAGTCAAGTAATAGTCTGCAAATTCTTCAATCACCTGCAATGCCTCCTCCAACATGCAGTTGCACTCTTTCAAGAAAATCAGGGTATACAATGGCATAATGAAGTGCTCACACACTTCCCTATAGTGAATGTGGTATTTGTGGGCCCACAGTGGCTTGTATGCTGAGTAGACTAGTGTTCTTTCACGGTCCCAGATACACCTTAGATTGGGGAAGGGTTGGTTGCACAGTATGCAATCTATCAATATAGAGCTCATGTAGAACTCTGATCTCTTCTGGGACACCCCTCCTAATGTTGAAGCAATGCAGGCTGAGAGGCTATTGGACACAATGTTTTCCCAGTTGAACATTTCCCCCTATGTTGCAACATAGAAAATGATAGGTACCCACTCCAATTTGAAGCTTTTACTGTGGGCCCTCCCAAAAATATTGTTCAGCATCAGTGCAATGAACCTGTAAGGGGTTCTTAGACTTGCAGTGTCATATTATCCGGTTGGCCTAGTTCTAAAGTTCTTGCCATGCATGAGCATCCTCTTTAGTGTCTCGACTAGGTCCATCTTAAGTGCCCTCAGCCAGTCCTCAGTCAAGTACACCTGTGCTTCTGGTAAGTGGTAGGCCAGTGCCACATACCCAGGGCTATAAGTAGCATAACCCTATTTAGAAACATTTTCCAAAATCATGGTTGTTACATCTGCCCTGGGCAGAATCTAGCCAATCACGTCTGAGCATGGAAAGAGCTTAGGTCTAGTAGCAATTTTCATCAAGGAATATCTAGTATATTGGCATAGATGGTTTCTTCTTCAAAACCTATGTCAGGTACTTCTCGGCGGGTTATTAATCTGTAAATTTCCCCCCATTGATATTTGGGTTCCACACCAACTATGCATTTGGTGTCCTCATAGGTGTATTCAACTATGGTAACAATTTCGACTTCAGGTTCCTCTTCTACCACAGGGGCCTTCTTCTTCTGACGTTTAGACATCTTAGATTCTGAGGAATTTCTGTCATGTACAGAAATTACTTTTAGGTTTTGTTGGGTCATTTCCAGATAACATTCAAAATAGAGGCAATTGTATAAGCATTTTACCTCATCTATGCTAAACATAAGTGCATCTATGAAGAATAAACAACAATGCTCAAAAACCAAGTGTTCCCATTTAATCTGCCGAAAAAGGCTAAAACCAGATCCCGCCCAACATTTACATATTTAATTTAGAAAAGCATGGGTTTTCTAAAATGATGAAAGATCCTCTTACCAACGCTGAATAGAAAACAGCCTCAAAAACCTCCTCTCGACGCTGTGGATTACCATGGTACGCAAAAAAAAAATATGGTGCCTAAAACCAAAACTAGCTCAAGTGAGGACGCTGCAAGTGGTAGCGCACTAGAAGACAAGGGGAAGCTACTTGCTATAAAATGCTCACTTCATGGTCTGACTGGGTAATGCAATTCTAACCTAGATTGGTTTGAGGTTCAGATTCGAATTTCTATAGTCTCACCTTAAGTAGGAATTAAAAACAACATTGTGGTCCTGGTTCATGAAGACGAGGGTGACCAAACTGTGGAACCAGACTCACGGCATCCTGGCAGAAAACATTGAAACGCCCTCCCGGACGGCCAAACACAGACTGGGGGAAACTGGTGTGGACAGCATAACGTCCATCTGCACTAGTTTCCCCAATAGTTGAGTGTGGTCTACAAAACCCCAATGGCCGTGAAAGTCATCATTGCAAAACTAATAAACCCCCCACTGGGCAGCCATACTATTTAACTTGAAAATATATACAAGCTGGGACGGGAAAACCTAGGAAAACACTAACCGCGGAGACAACAAAAGTAGTTCGACCAATCAAATGGAATGGCAAAAAGGGTACAAGGGCCTACCTAGCACTATACTGTGCTACTGGTGGAGGAAAACCAGTGAACTTCCACGGCAGAGCCACCTAGGAGTGAAGGTACCAATAGTGAAATTCTTGGTATGCTCGAGTTAAAATGACGGCATGGAGAAATCACCAAAAACAATAAAATAATAAACCCACAAACCCAAGATATATATGTCGCAGTCAACATGCAATCGGCGGGAAAAATAAGATCATCGGGCGGTAGAAAGGCTACAAGATTGGCGATCATGTTACTATCTCCTCCGCAACAGTGAATGAAGAAAATGTCGAAACGCCTGCAATTGTGTTGGCAGGAGAAACAAATCAACACTCGCATTGAAGCTCGCAAGACTAGGGCTTCGGGTCAAAATATGATTAGAGAATCGCAACGGTGAACCCGTAAAAGAAACGAGTTCCGCAGACCAGGGAAACAGAGTAATAATAAACATGTCTCAAGCAAAAACATCGATCAAGTGGATAAACCAAACTATTGGAAACATAGTGCTTGCTAGAGCCGCAACAGTGAAAGTTGAAAAAAACCAAGGACCAACGAGCCAAAACGGCGGGGATCGAAAGAGGATGAAACACTCTCGGACAACTTCGCAGAACCTTTTCCGCAATGGTGGAAGATGTATAGACAAAGGCTCTGACTGGATCTCAAAACAGCTACTGATAAAGAAAAAAACATCGGAGACCAAATACACTTGACTTTGGACTTGATGTCCAGTTATTTCCTGCAACGGCAGACGGGCAGACGACTAGACTCCTGACTCAAAGACCAAAACACTTCTGATGGTGAGGCAAAAATTAATTCAAACATTAAAACATTGCCCTCCTAAAAGTAATCTTTATTCAAACATCAATCAAAACCAAAACTGAGCAAAAAGCGAGTTAAAGGAGGGTCCCCAAAAAAATTTGAATTTTAGGAAAAAATTTGCAGCTGCAACACAAGTACAGCAATCAAACACAAGAGACAATGAACAGAGCATTTTTCCTCGGGAAAACCATAAAGGAGAAAACCCTACAACTTTCTCAGAGATAGAATCAACACCAAAATAGTAAAATCCCAAAACAGTAAGTGATCTCCCGACAACATTAATCTTCTTCTTGTCTAGCCCCAGTGTCTTCTCCTTCCTCAACTATGCGCTACACTTGAGTGTGTATGAGTTGTGTGATAAATAGAGACTCCATTTCTCTATTTATACTAATCTCGACATGACTAAAACCCTACCAAGGCCGACCTCTACTAGGAGATTCTAATAACCCTAGTGCCCCAAAACTGCAGGGACTTTAACCTTTAGACAATCGAAGGGTTACCCACTATGACTTGACATGACTTGTTTCATTATTGATTCTCCCGATCGGAACATCAGGGCATGATAACATGACTCAATTACATTATAGATACATCCTGGACCACATCCTACCACAATGATGAAAGACTCTCACCCAGGCCGAAACACATCCTACCACAATGGTGAAACACTCTCATTCATGCCAAAACACATCCTACCACAATGATGAAAGATTTCTGCACTTACATTCACCCAGGCTAGAACACTTCCTACCACAATGATGAAAGGGCCTACACTTACATCCACCCAGGTGGGAACACATCCTACCACAATAATGGAAGGGCTTTCACTCATATCCGATCTTGTAGGAACTAATCCTACAGTCATATTAGAATGGCCCCCAGTCCTCCTCGACTGAGCTACCTGGTAACTGACCAGGTGCCTCCATTCTCCTAGAGAATGGAAGTTTCCCTTATATCTGACCTGCTCGTTAGAATGGCCAACACTCACATCTGACATGGAAGGAACCTAATCCTTTAGCCATGACAAAATGGTTCAGTCCTTACATCTAATCAAGTGGGAACACATCCCTCTATCACATCAGAATGGATACTCAGTCCTAGACTGAGTGTTCCTGGTACCTCACTAGGTAGCTCCATTCAAAGAATGGCAATTGCCCTTACATCTGTCCTACTCAACAGAATGGCCAGCACTTATATCCGGCATGGAAGGAAGTAATCCTCTCACCATGAAAGAATGGCTCAGCCCTTATATCTGACCTACTCGTCAGAATGGCTATGGATCTCAACACTCATATCTGTCATGGAAGGAACCAATCCTCTCAGCATGACAGAATGGCTCAGCCCTTACATTTGACCATGGAAGGAACCAATCCTATCACCATGTCAGAATGGCTATGGATCTCAGCACTCATATATGTCATGAAAGGAACCAATCCTCTCACCATGACAGAATGGCTCAGCCCTTACATCTAACCATGGAAGGAACCAATCCTTTCACCATGTCAGAATGGCTATGGGACTCATCACTTTCCCTTGGAGGAAACCTCTATCTAGAGAAAACCAAGCTTCTCCCTGAAGTACTCGAACTTCACCCTAGCCAATGGCTTTGTCAATACATCAGCTATTTGTTCCTCCGTCACAACATACTAGAGCTTGACTGCTCCCCTCTGCACCATATCCCTCATATAGTGGTACTTGATCTCGATATGCTTCGACTTGTCATGGAAAACTGGATTCTCCGACAACTTTACGCAACTCTGGTTGTCACAATGTATACAAGTAGCATCCAACTGGAGATGAAATAAATCAAACAGTAGCTTCCTTAGCCATACTGCCTCACAACTAGCTGAACAAGCTGCGATAGACTCTGCTTCAGCTGTACTCAGTGCCACACAAGATTGCTTCTTGCTAAACCAAGAGATCACACATGATCCCATACTGAAGCAACACCCTGAAGTGCTCTTCCTATCAATGACACTTCCTGACCAATCTAAATCAACATAACCCTCTAGGTTAATCTTTTGATTCGCATCGTACTTGAGCCCATCATCAACTGTACCCTTCAGGTACCTCAGAATATGCTTTGCAGCAATCAAGTGAACATGTCTCGAATCTGTCAGGAACTAGCTCAAGGTGTTCATATCAAATCAAATATCAGGTCTCATGTTCGTCAGGTACATCAATGACCCAATCATCTAACAATACATCATAGCATCAACCGACTCTGATGAAGCGTCACTCAATAGCTTCAAGTTTGATGCCATAGGTGTGGCCATAGCCTTGCAATCCATCATCCCAAACCTCTTCAGGATCTCTACTGCATACTTCCCTTATCCAAGGAAGATTCGAGTATGTACTCTGCCACACCTTCATACCTAGAAATTAATGCATCATCTCAAAGTCCTTCATTTTGAACTCAGCAGAAAGCTTTCTCTTTGTATCAGTAATCAACCCATCCATACCTATCACAAATAGATCATCTACATACAGTAGAAGTATCACTGGGTTGCCATCCTCAACCTTGTAGTAAAGGTTGGAATCTGCTTTACTCTTGGTAAAGCCCAAACTGGATAGAAAGCTGTCAAATATGCCATACTAGGTCCTGGGTGCCTGTTTCAAACCATACCGGGCTTTCTTCAATCTGCACACATGAGACTTCCTGTCATGTGTCTCAAAACTAAGTGGTTGTTCTACATACACCTCCTTTTCTACTACACCATTCAAGAAAGCAGTCTTGACATCCATCTAGTGTATCTTCCATTTCATCACTGCAACCAGAGCAAGTACTAATCTGATGGAAGTGCATCTAGCTACATGTGAAAAAGTTTCTTCATATTCTATTCCTTCTTTCTGAGAGAAACCCCGAGCCACAAATCTTTCTTTATATTTTTCAATGCTACCGTCTACATCATGCTTGATCTTGTAAATCCATTTGGAAGTTACAATTGACTTCCCTTCTGGTCTTGGGACAACATCCCAAACATCATTCTTCATGATCGATTGGTATTCTTTGATCATAGCATCCTTCCATTCTTTTCGTTCTGTCGCTTCTTCATAACTGGAAGGTTCTTTATCAATGAAATCACATAGTAAAGCTACATACCCGGAGCAGGATCTGGTCCTCTTTCTTTCTCTATGATTCTCTTCTAGAGCCCCATATCTTTCCGCACCTTGGATAAGTTCTTGTACCGAAGAAGGTTTCCTCTTATTAGGATTCTTCTCCAGAGGTGGATCTACAGGCCTTTGTGTTTCTTCAAAATATTGATCTTCTTCTTGAGTTTCTTCATTCATGGTTGTATCATGAATTCTGGGTGCTTCTGCTTCTTCAGGTTCTTCAGCAGGTCTCTTTTTGGAGTTGTTGTAAGTTGTGTCTTCATCAAATGTCACATCCCTACTGATGTCAATATTCTTATATCCTGGGAAATATATTCTGTAAGCCTTCGAGCTTTCAGAGTATCCCACAAATATACCCTTCTTTCCTGAAGGATCTAATTTAGTCCTCTTCTCTTTTGGAATGTGTATGTATACAGGGTAGCCAAATATTCTGAGATGGTTGAATTCTGGTTTCTTGCCGAAGAAGACTTCTTTAGGAGTCTTGTTCTTGAGTACTCTATGTGGAGTACAGTTCTGTACATACACTGTTGTTCTGGAAGCTTCTGCCCAAAGATGCATAGGAAGATATTGATCATGAAGCATGGCTCTTGCAGCTTCCATGATAGTTATGTTCTTTCATTCTACAATCCCATTCTATTGTAGATTACGAGTGGACAACTCCCTCTTAATCCCTGATTCTTTGCATAGCTCTTTGAATTCATTCGAAGTCAATTCTCTGCCATTATCTGATCGAAAAGTCTTGATCTTCTTTTTAGTGTGGTTCTCGATCAAGGATTTGAATTCCTTGAATTTGTTGAATACTTCGTCTTTGTTCTTCATGAAGTAAACCCATGTCTTCCTAGAAAAATCATCAATAAAAGAAACATAGTATGCATACCCGCTTAATGAATTTGATGACATAGGACTGCATACATCGGAGTGAATGATTTCTAGGATTCCTTTGGCTTTGCTTTCACTACTAGGAAATGTCTTCTTTGTATTCTTTCCTTTCGCACATCCTTTGCAGACACCATCATGTTTTGCTTGGAATTCTGGAAGACCTTCAACAACTTTGCTTGCAATAGGTAGTGCTCTGTAATGCACATGTGCAAGCCTTCTATTCCAAAGTTCACTTGGCTCTACTATTTCATGGACCAAGGCTTGTTTTGGATGGCCCTTCAGCTTGTACAAACCTCCTTCTTGTTCTCCAATCACTACTACATCATCGATAGTCTTTCCTCTTAGCCACATGATGACTTGACCATCTCTAAATGCAACCCTCATTCCTTTTGCATCCAATGTTGATATAGAGAGAAGGTTCTTCTTGAGTCCTGGCACAAACAATACTTCTTTCATTTTTAGAGACTTTCCAGAGTCTAGTTTATAGGAAGATTCCCCACTACCTTTTATTGGATATCGGTAGTCATCTACTAGTTTCACCTTGTGAGGTGATTCATGTTCTGATAGTCTCATAAAGGATTCCTTGAATCTAGTCATATGTTTGGAAGCTCCACTGACAATAAGCCAATCATCACTTCCATGAGTAATGTTACCTGTGAGAGTGGAAATCAAAACATATTCATCTTCGCTTGAAGAATCTTCACTTTCATATCTAGTTCTTTTCTTGGATGGTTCATCATCCTCTGCAGCATGAGCATGATGTCTTCTTTTGTTCCCCTTCTTCTTATGAGAGTGGTTCTTGTTCTTAGGACATTATTTTGCAAAGTGCCCTATCTCATCACATGTATAACATCTTGATCTAGATATGTTCTTTCTATTGTTATCTCTATGATGAGGATTCTTACCTTTGGAGTGATGAGTACTTCTTCTACCTTTCTTGGAGTGAACTGTGAGAGCTTGATCTTCTCTTCTCTGGATGCTATCCGTGCTTCTTCTTGAGAACATTCTTCCCATAGTCTGCTGAATTTGACTAACTTCTTTCTAGCATAGATTCCTTGGATGAATGAATACCATGACCTAGGAAGGCCATTCAGAGTTGTCATCACAATCTCTGCATTCTCCACTTCTTCATCTACATCTTCTAATTGTTCCTTGATCTGATAAACCCTTGTGAAGTAAGACTGGATGGTCTCTGCATTATGAATCTTCACATGCTTTAGTTGATTCCTCAGAGTCATCTTCTGGTTTATGTTCTTCCCTTGAAACAATTTGGTTAGGGCATCAAACATTGCTTTAGGTGTCTTGAGAGAGGACACCTGTGGGATAAGGTAATCCTTGATAGAATTAGCAATGATCCTCTTTTCCATAACCATATTCTTCTTATGTAAGGCCTTTTCCTCATCTCCCTCTGGAACTGGAACCTCCTCATGGATGTAGGAGTCTAACTCATTTTCTTCCAAGACCAGGGAGATCATATACTTCTAGGATCGGAAGTTATCAGCTCCCTCGAGCTTTTCATCAAGCTTGGTATGATGAGACATATTAACTGAGAACCTCAAATGGAAATACAAAAGATTTTAGATCTTACCAGGTCAAGATGTTGAATCTGAAACTTGAGCTGAAATCCTGTAGAGCTGGTTCAGAGCAAATTAGGGTTTTGTTTTTTCGAATATCTATCCACCCAAATGCCTTGAAATTTGTCCCTAACTTCAATTTTAGGGAGGAGATCAATACAGGCCTGGGCTCACTGAAAAATTCCTCTTTTGTGAAAATCCCTAATTTCTGGCAGCATTGTCTGGTCCAAGACTGAGAAATCTCAGAATTGGATTCTGCTTCGACAGAAAGATGCGCCCTAAGGAGGAGAGTTATTCCACCTTAATTTTGCTGAAAATATATGGAGGAAGATCCACAAACTAGGAATCCCTAGTTCTCGCAGCTGCACAGTGTCTTCTTCTCAGGTTAGCTCTGATATCATGTTAGTTTTTCAACATTAAGCTAGAATTATTAGGATCTTTAGCTAAGAGAATAACAAGTACAGCAATAAAACACAAGAGACAATGAACACAGTGTTTTTCCTCGGGGAAACCATAAAGGAGAAAACACCACAACTTACTTAGAGATAGAATCGGCACCAAAATAGTAAAATCCCAAAACAGTAAGTGATCTCCTAACAGCAGTAATCTTATTCTTGTCTAGCCCCATTGTCTTCTCCTTCCTCAACTATGTGATACACTTGAGTGTGTATGAGTTGTGTGATAAATAGAGACTCCAGTTCTCTATTTATACTAATCTCAAAATGACTAAAACCCTACCAGGGCCGACCTCTACTAGGAGAGTCTAATAACCCTAGTGCCCCGGAACTGCAGGGACTTTAACTTTTAGACAATCGGAGGGTTACCCACTATGACTTGACATGACTTGTTTACATTATTTATTCTCCCAATCGGAACATCGGAGCATGACAACATGACTCAATTACATTATAGATACATCCCGAAAAAAACATCGGGTTACAATACATAAGATACATAGATGAATACATTTCAAAGTTACAAATACATCAACAATCCCAAACTGAAACAACAATCGAAAGTTCTCTTCCCATCCATCACACTTCCTTCCCAATCTAAATCCATGAAGCCACCCAATATAACACCATCCAACCTCCTATATTCCATACCATAATCCACGGTCCCTGCAAGGTATCTCAACACATGTTTTACAGCTACCTAGTCCACTCTCCTAGGCTCTACCATGAAAGGAATGAGGGTGTTCACTGCAAAAAAGAATTTTGTCTTGAGGTTTAACAAATAAATAAATGAACCAATGAGTTTACGATATAATTTAGGATCCACAAACTCTCCCTCAAAAGCATGAAGCTTCTTCCAGGTGGTGATCATCCGTATGGACATCGACATTCAGTCCTCCATCTGAAATCTCCTCAAAACATAAACTACATGTTTTCCTTGTCCCAATAAAATATGACCAAGATCCTACCAAAAATCCATCCCCGGATAGTAATACATCAACCCAATATCATTCATCTTGTCCTCTGAAGCAAGATCTCTCTTGCCAAGTGCAATGAGGTGCTCCTCACCTATGATAAACAAGGAATAAACGTTCAATAAAAGGATGAGTTGAACACCACTAGTGACAATGTAGTAAATATTGGGATCAACCTCACTCTTATGAAATCCCATTGACATCAAGTATGAATCAATCCTAGAATACCAAGCTCGAGGAGCTTGGGTCATACCATATAAGGCCTTTTTCCATCTGCACACATGAGAATCTCTCCCATGGATCTCAAAGCCCGGTGGTCTCTCCACATACACCTCCTCTTATAGAATATCATTGATAAATGTGGTCTTCACATCTATCTATAGAATCTTCCAACCCATATCTACTGCTATCGAGATCACTACTCTGATTAAGGAGTATCGAGAAACCAACAGAAAGGTCTCATCATAACCAACTCCCTCTACATGTGAAAATTGCCATGCCTCAAAATGAGACTTGAACTTCTCCACACTTCCATCTACAGCATGCTTCACCTTGTAAATCCACTTGGAAGTCACCATTGACTTCCCCTCTGGTCTTGGTATTATCTCCAATGCATCGTTCTTCATGATGGAATGGTACTCTTCCATCATGGAATCTATCCACACATGATGTTGGGATGCCTCCTCAAAAGTAGAAGGCTTCGAATCATGAATACTAAAAACCAACACCATACCCAACATGTTTGACATCTTGATATATCTCACTGGATTCTTGGGGTATCCAAATGTCTCTACTTCCTTCAAGGTCTCCCGAATACACTTGGGATTCCTCTTCCTTGAATAATCCTCCCAACTGGTCTATCATCGACTAAGGAACTACATGAAGTATATGGCCTAGAAACATGTGGATTAGTGGTTTGTGAACCACTCATGGGTGAGCCCTGTGATTCAGTAGCTACAACTGTTGAACCATGGTTTAGGGTTAGGGTTTAGGGTTTAGGGTTTAGGGTGCAAGGCCACATGTTTCAGGCACAGGTTCTATAGGTTCAAGGGTAGAGTCACTAGGTTCTCCGAGGACAAATTCTGGGCCAAGTTCTTTGGGTAGGAAGATAAATGTGGAAGGCCTTCGAAGTCTCATGATATCCCACAAAAATTTCCTTCTCTACAGTTGGATCCAACTTTCTTCACTTCTCATAATGGACATGTGAATAAGTCAGGTAACCAAATATGTGAAAGTGATCAACTGCAGGCTTATTTCCTGTGAACATCTCCTTAGGAGTCTTATTCCCCAAGGAACGATGGGGATTCTTGATTTGAAGGAATACAAGTGTGCTACATGCCTCATCCCATAGGAAGAAAGGAAGACTTTGATCATGAATCATAGATATAAATGCTCACATTATATCTATGTTCTTCCTTTCAACAGATCCATTCTTCTCAGGAGTATAAGGAACTATCAATTGTCTCAGAATTCCCTCATGTCTGCAAAACTCATCAAAATAAGTGGAGGTATTCTCCCCTCCATTGTCTAATCTGAGTGATTGAATCCTCCTCCCAGTCTAGTTCTCCACAAGATATTTGAACTCTTGGAACCTATGCAAGACCTCCTTAGACTTCTTGCTCCTCAGGAAGTAGATCCATGTCTTCTTGGAATATTCATTGATGAATGTCACATAGTACTCATATCCATTCAAAGAAACATATGACATCGGATTGCATAAGCCTGAATATATCAAATCGAGTACTCTCGCTAATATGTTGGAACAACTAAGAAAAACAGTCTTGGTATACTTTCCCAAAGCACATCATTGTGCTCTATGATGAACTCAGGAAACCCTCTCACCATGTCCCTCAATGTTCTCAAAATTGGATGATGCAAATGATCCATCCTCTGATGCCACATCTCACATGGGTCACTGATAATGTTGTGGGAAAAAACGTGCTATCGATAAAATAAGAGCTTGTACAGCTTCCCACATATTACTCCAATAGAAAAAGAAGAAGATGGTCACAATCCCTTGGTAAAAACATGCACATGTCCATCGAGGAAGTACACTCCAAGTTCCTTGTACTCGATCATGGAAACAAATATCAAGTTATTTTTCATCCCAGGAACATACAAGAAATCCCTCAATGTCATGGGACTCATAGACTCTCTCTGAAAGGTAATGGTACCACATCCAATTACTTTGACAATTGTATCATCCCCCAACACTACCTCCACATCCATGTTTATTTGTGAAAGCTCGAAAAACATCTCCCAAGCACCTGTCATGTGGCTCGAGGCTCCATTGTCAATGTACCAAGTTTCGATGGTGGATGCACTCAAATAATGGCCAGTAAACATGGACTACACTCTATTATCCTCCTTATCAGCATTGGTTATGAAAGATATCTCAAAATGACCAACACAGAGAGAAAACTCTCTCTCGAATCTAGTTGCATACTCCTTGATCTCCGTTGAAGCTACTATTTTTTTCTTATTCTTCATATTCTTGTTTGAGAACTATGAGGAATAGAGCCCAAACCCCTAGCAAGCAATGCACTTGAATTTTCTCAAATATTTCTTTTGACCACCCTAATTCTTAGCCCCACATTGCTTGGAGCCTTTATTGGGATTACTCTTTCCTTTGGTTGTCAAGGCCACATTATCCTCATCCTCCTTACTGTTTGAAGAGATCCATTACATGAGACCTCTTCAAGCCTCCTCTTACACAAATTCATCCCAGAGATGATCCCAAGGTGGCATGTTCTCCCTAATAACTATAGCCTCTACAAAAAAAACCCATGGCTTGGCTACAAAATTCACAACATTCCACACCAGCTCACTGTCAGAAATGATCTCCCCAATTCTTGCAAGCTCATCCTTCACCTAAGATATCCTAGTAAGGTAGGATGTCACAACCTCATCTTTTTCCATCTTGATACTCTTCAAATTCTCCCTCAGAACCATCTTTTGGTTATCATTAGATCTTTGGTACAAATTGGTTAGAGCCTACCATATCAAATAAGCATGAGTATTTGTGGTCAAATGTGAGATCCCATGATCCTTTACCACATCAAGGATGATCATATTTGCCTTTATGTCCTTTTTATTAAAGGATTGTAATGTTGTTTCATCTGCAGCTGCAAGAACCTGGATTGTGTTAGTTTGAGTGTTTTTCATGTAACGCCCTTGTTATGACCCCGTTGCATTAATGTATATGATGTAAATATTATGTGAAATCAAGACAAGGAGCTCAAGGCCAAGGCCCTGTCACTGATTGATGTTTGGATATAGGAAATCATGGTTGATGCCTATGTTTTATGTCCTAAGTCAAGCATGTTTGTAAACATCATGTAAATATGAAAATTAATGAAAAACCCACAACCAACTATGTCAATGCAACGAATAATGAGACGGGGGCATGATTTTCCTAAGGGTAAGGGGGTGGGAATGTTAACCTTGAACATGTTTGGGGAAAATCCATGTGTCATGGGAAGAACCCATCAGAACTGTCAACTACCCTCTTTCTTGTCTTCTCTTCCAAACCATTTATTCTACTAGAAAGTGGTTGAGGTAGTTATTGTTTGGAAAGGGAAGAGTATGGGAAATTTCGAATGGGCCAGAGCACCCAGTTCTGGAGAGTCATGTTTTGCTTGCAGGGACAAGAAAACACAAGAACCATATGTCAGTTTGGATCACGCATTCATGTTTGGTTTTACTCTCACGTTTTGAGAGCTGCGACACGTTCTGGCTCAATCATCATTCATTCACTCCTCGTCGTCATGTGGAAGCAAGAGAGCAGCAGAGATCCTCTGGTATGTATCCTTCACATTCTGTGAAGTGTTGTTTCCCTGGAAATTGTGTTATTTGTTGTGTTGCAGCGTTATCCTAAACTACAGAGTGTATGAGACCTTGTTACTCATGCTCAAAGTAATCCTGTGATGTAGAGTCTCCCTATGGTTGTTGTGTTGTGAACCCTGGTTTGGGTCTGACTGTGTGTGAGACTTAGGAATGGGAGAGACATAGAAGGTGCTTGATAAACCTGGTGTGGAACCTCACAGTAAGATTAAAGTGGTTGGTGAACCTACCATGCACATCCTGAAGAGCACTGGAAGGGAAGGTATATCCCGAGGGACTGTGGAGTAGAGAAGGGGACACTTCCTTGTGTTGGGTGTGTAGGTAGAGGGGGATCCAGGCTAGATAGATCTTGTGAAGGTGTCCTGAGCTCTGTAGATGAGCTCACTAGTTTAGTGGTTCTTCCTCCCCATTGCCTTAGAAGCCTGATAAACCCAACTAGAAAGATGGCTTAGCTGGTGGCCTGTCAAACCCAACTGTTAGCTTGGTTGTGTCTATTGCAGCTGACCTTGTGAGTAACCTTTGGCTAGACAGTCTGTTAAACCCAAATGTGAATGCTGGCTTGGCTAGGTAATCTGATGAACCCAACAGTGAGATGGCTTGATTGTGTGCAGTCTATCAAACCCATCTATTGGATTGCTTGGTCCTTAAGGTGAAAGTTGGCTTGACTGTGAATAGTCTTTGAAACCCAACTGTGAGATGTCTTGGCTAAGTGGCATGTGAAACCCATCTGAGGGATGTTTTTCCCTTACATCCTATGAAACCCAACTGTGTTGGCTTGTCTGGGTTAGATTGCATCCTTGGCTATGTATGAGTCTGCTAGTGTTCCCTTATCCTTGTAGGAAATCATGCCTAGCTCGAGGGTGGCAATGATGCTGAGAGATTAAGGAGCACACTGGCCTATGGTTGGGTGGAACGTTGCGGCGACATAGCTGGTTGTGGGACAAGCTTTCTTCAAGATAAGTTTTCTTGTTCACATCATTCTCTGTAACTATAATGCTTGCATTGTATTTTCTTTATGGAATGTGAGGAACATGTTGCGATGTTGAGTTATGCTTCGTTTCCTGAATAACTGCAATTATAGGCAGCTATGTATGTTTTTAATTCAATTCATTTTACTAAGTTGCAGGGAAGATTGGCCAGTTTAGTAATGGCCTGGATGATTAGATCAATCCAAGAATTCAGCTGTAAAGTTGAGTTTTCTGCTATAAATCCTCA
Organism: Pseudotsuga menziesii; assembly: GCA_001517045.1. Taxonomy (NCBI): domain Eukaryota; kingdom Viridiplantae; phylum Streptophyta; class Pinopsida; order Pinales; family Pinaceae; genus Pseudotsuga; species Pseudotsuga menziesii. The sequence continues at coordinate 79,769 of LPNX010167952.1, forward strand.
TTTGCACAGTTTGCGAGATGCAGAACGTCATTTCGTAGGTTTTGGTTTCCGCAGATTTTCCTTCCACAACTTTCTTTTTGCAACTTGTGAGATGCAGGATGTGGGATGCAGGATCGTGGTGTCGCGAATTCCCATAATTCCCAATCCCGCAATTCAAATTTTTCACGCCATCAATCTTTGCGGGATGATTCTTCGTCGTTGATCTATTTCAGATGTGGGATAAGGGATGCAGGCTGCGGGAAGTGAGATCGAGATTTTGTGTAACTTTTGACCCCGCATTTCGGGCTTTCCACACCATTGATTTTTGTGGGTGAATTCATAACCGTTGATTTAGATCTGGTCTATGGGATCATTTGCGATCATTGATTTCGCTGCATTTTCTCTCCGTCGTCTAATCTCCTCTGAGATATTTCCTTGTAGATTGTTGAACTAATCTATGGAAGACGGGAGGAAGTGTGAGTGTTGGAATTGTCGATATGTGGTTCACGAACATGCCCCATGTTTCGATGAACACTGAAGGTTCCTGATGAAAATTTTAATTCTGCATAATGATGGGGTATGGGTATGTGACAGCATGTTATCAAAGCTGTCGGTTGCAGCATTGGACCTAGATGGGTCGGAGACCAGTCAAGAGTACCCTACAATGTGGTATCCAAGTTGTCGGTTACAGCATTGGGCCTGGATAGGCTAGGTGACAGTAAGTAAATGGTTTTGATTTTGAATTACTATGTATTTGAAAAATGGTGTTGGTAACACATTTTGCAGTGTCATAGTTCATTTGGAAACGTAAGTGGTGGTTCAGCCATGAGAATCCATGAAGGATATGATGCTTGGGATTCCTACGAGCATGTGCGAGATGCCATGGGGGAAAATGTCTAAGTTGGAAATTATGACATTGAGTCTAATGGAAGGAGATTCTAAGAGACACCGCCAGATATTCCATCCACCATGAGAAGCTTGATTAAATCCTAGGAAGAGCAGCATTAGTTGAATGCTTCTATGTTGTAGAGTTTGACAGACTTGCAAATAAAGATAGACTCTGGGCAGGGTACGGTGAAACCTGAAGGCAGTACCAAAAGAAGAAGAAGGACTTCTAGTAAGTCATCTGAATCAGAGGATTCCAATGGGGATTCAAGCTCTTCTTCTCGCAAGGGAAATAGAAAGAGGCCCCATAGGGATCGCACTCGGGATGAATTTAAGAAGGCTAAACCTCCTACGTTTGACGGTGAAGTAAAGACTAGACAAGAGGCTGAAGCTTGGCTTCTTGGGATAAAGAAGTACTTCCAAGTTCAGGATTATTTGGGAAACATGAAGGCAAGGGTTTCCATATTCAATATGAATGGGAGGGCATCCATTTGGTGGGAGCACTTCAAGCAAGTAAGGAAGATCAGTGAAAGGAGACTTAAGTGGAAACAGTTCCAGAAGTATTTCAAGTAGAAATACCTCTCTAATAGGTACTATGATGACAAGATCAAAGAATTCCATGAGCTAAGATTGGGATAGCAGGCCATGGAAGAATATGCAAATCAGTTCCTAGAGTTTTTAAGGTATGTCAGGTACATCAAGGATGAAAAAGTGAAAATCTAGCATTTCCAGTGAGTGGATTGCCTCAGTCTTACAAAGACATAATCGAGTTTTATGAACCTAGAACTCTTAAGGAAGTAATAAGGAAGGCTAAGTATTGTTGTGAGCAAAGCAAGGGGAAACCTGATTACCATAAGACATGGAAGGACAAGAAGAATGAGAATTCAGACCAGAGAAAGAAAGGTTTCAAACCTTCTAGCTTTAGGAATTAGTAGAAGTAGCCATCACAAGCTGAGAAGCAGCTAGCCAGAGTGATGTGAGAGAAACCAAGAGCTCCACAACAAAATAGGGAACCTTTCCAATGTTGGAGATGTGGAGGACCCCACATGCGCAGGAATTGTCCACTCGAGAATGAGACTGCAAGGCTAGCTTATAACATTCAAGAAGCAAAAATAGTGGGTCAAGTAGCGAGGGTCATCCCTAGGATTTATGCAGCCCTAGAGGACCGCTAGGCAGATCACCAGTCAACTGTGGTTGAAGTTATAGGTAAGATTGTTGATCAATCTGTTTCTATCTTGATTGACCCTGGTTCTACTCATAGCTACATTACTCCTAGAGTAGTGGAGATTTGTACCTTTAAGAAAGTAAAGTATAGCCAATCTTGGTTAGTTCAGTTAGCCACTGGAACTAAGAGAAAGGTTAGTGACGTGATAGAGAAATGTCCATTGGTCATTAATGGATTGGTCACTTGTGTAGATCTGAATGTTCTACCACTTGGTTCCTATGATGTTCTCATTGGAAGGGATTTGTTAGAAGCTCACAGAGTAAAGCTTGAATATTATAATAAGGCTTTTGAATGCTTGGATGAAGAAGGTAACTCAAGGAGTGTGATAGGCATTCCAAAGGTGATTTCTGTGAGGCAAATTTCAGCAATGCAGTTGAAGAAGTTATGTAGGAAAGGTTGCCAGTTGTATGCAGCTCATATTTTGGAGGCAATAGAGAATGAAACTCCTAGGTCTAAGGACTTTCATGTGTTGTTGGAATTCAGGGATGTGTTTCCTAATGAGATTCTAGGGCTTCCTCCAAAGAGGGACATTGATTTCACAATTGAACTTGTGTCAGGAGTAGCACCAGTGTCCAAGACACCCTACAGAATGAGCACTCCAGAAATGTTAGAGCTGAAGATGCAGCTGCAAGAGTTGCTAGAGAAGAAGTATATCAAACCCAGTGTGTCTCCTTGGGGAGCACCAGTTCTATTTGTAAAGAATAAATATGGTACACTCGAGTTTTGTATTGATTACAGACAGATGAACAAAGTCACAGTGAAGAATAAATACCCTTTGCCTAGGATTAATGACCTCTTTGATCAAATGAGAGGAGCAAAGGTATTTTCCAAGATTGACTTGAGGTCTGGTTACCATCAGGTAAGAATCAAGGATGAAGACATTCATAAGACAGCCTTCAGAACAAGGTATGGGCATTATGAGTTTGTAGTGGTACCATTTGGTCTCACAAATGGACCGGCTACATTTATGTGCCTTATGAACAGTGTCTTTAGCAGGTATTTGGACAAGTTTGTTCTTGTTTTCCTTGATGACATTCTTGTTTATTCTTGTTTATTCCAAGAATGAGGAAGAGCATGAATAGCATTTGAGATTGACATTGCAATTGCTCAGGGAGCATCAGCTATATAAAAATCTGAGCAAGTGTGACTTCTATAAAGATAGAATTCAGTATTTGGGTCACATTATCTCAGAAGAGGGTATATCTAGGGACCTTGAAAAGATTGAAGCCATTATGAATTGGCCTACTCTGAGAAATGTGGCGAAAGTGAGATCTTTTATGGGACTTGTCAGATATTACAGGAGATTCATTGAAGGATTCTCCAAAGTTGCACATGCCATCACTTCTTCGCAAAAGAAGGGGATAAAGTTTGAATGGACCTCGAGGTGTGAAGAAAGATTCTAGCAGTTGAATAATATTCTCACCAGTGCACCAGTATTGAAGGTTGCAGACCTAGAGAAAGACTTTGTGGTGTGTACGGATGCCTGTGGCCAAGGGCTTGGAGGAGTCCTTATGCAAAAAAACCATGTTGTATGTTATGAATCAAGAAACTTGAATGAACATGAGAAGAAATATGCTACTCATGACCTAGAGCTTGCAGCCATAGTACATGGTCTCAAGATGTGGAGGCATTACTTGATGGGTAGAAGATTCAAGCTAAGGACAGACCATTGTGGTCTGAAGTATTTGTTTGATCAGCCTACTCTGAATGCTAGGCACACTAGATGGTTGGAGTTTTTGTGTGAGTTTGATTTTGAAATCAAGCACATAAAAGGAAAAGAGAATAAGGTAGTTGATGCACTCAGCAAAAAGGTGTAGGAGATGCACGTGGCCTCTCTCAGTAATTTCCAATCGGAGTTTAGGCAGAATGTTGTTAACCATGTTGCTACGGATGAAATGTATGTGCAAATTAAGGACAAATTGCAGCAGCAAAGTCTTGAAAAGAGGTATGAGGGATATAAATTGGAAGAAGATGGAATTCTAACTTATAAAGGTAGGATTTATATTCCAAATGTAGCAGATATGAGGAGAGTTGTTATGGATGAGATCCATCAAGCTCCATATTCTGGTCACCCAAGATATCAGAAGACAATTGCTACAGCCAGGAAGCAGTATTTCTGGCCAGGAATGAAAAGGGACATGGCTGAGTATATTTCAAGGTGCATGAAATGTCAGTAGGTAAAGGTTGAGCATCAACACCCTGCAGGTTTGTTGCAACATTTACCGGTTCCAGAATGGAAATGGGAAGTTATTTCCATGGATTTTATTACAATATTTCCAATGACTTGGAGACAACATGATTCCATCATGGTTGAGGTGGACAAGTTGATAAAGGCAGCACATTTTATACTAGTTAAGTCTACGCATAATACTGATGACATTACAAAGATCTTCACGAAGGAGATTTTCAAATTGCATGGATTGCCAAAGGAAATAGTATCTAACAAAGATGTCAAATTCACTTCCAATTTTTGGAAGGGTTTGTTTGCAGACTTGGGTACAAAGCTAAAATTCAGCACCGCGTACCATCCTCAGACTAATGGTCAGATAGAGAGGGTTAACCAAGTGCTTGAAGACATGCTTCCCATGTATGTGATGGACAAACCAACCAAGTGGGAATATTATTTACACTTGGTAGAGTTTGCTTATAATAATGGACAGCAAGCATCCTTGGGGATGAGTCTGTATGAAGCTTTGTATCGAAGAAGGTGTAGGACACCAGTGACTTGGGATAATCCAGTGAACATAATCGTGCTTGGTCCAGAATTGCTCAAGGAAATGGAGCAAGAAGTTGTAAAGATCAGGCAGAATCTGAAAGCATCCCAGGACAGACAGAAAAGCTATGCTGATAAGCATAGAGTGAACCGAGAGTTCAGTGTTGGAGATCATGTTTACCTCGGAGTGAGGGCAAGGAAGAGCTCCTTGAAGATTGGGAGTTATGCCAAGTTGGAACCTAGATATTGTGGGTCATTTGAAGTGCTTGAAAGAATAGGGCTAGTTGCATATAGACTTGCATTGTCTACTAGCACTAGAGCTCATAATGTTTTTCATGTTTCTTTGCTTAAAAAATATGTGCATGATCCTAACCATGCGATAAATTGGGATGTGATTCAGGTGGAACCTGAGGGAGAGTTCCAAATTGAGCCAATGCGCATCCTCGACAAGAAGGTCACCATGCTCCAGAATCGAGCCATAGGGCAGGTAAAGGTGCAATGGGAGCACTATGATCCTGAAGAGGCTACATGGGAGCTAGAGGATGCCATGCGATTGGCACATCCATTTTTGTTCAATTTTACAAAGCACTGAGGTGGTACCAATGTAACATTTTGTTTAGTTTTGTAAAGCACTGAGGACAGTGATATTGAAGGGGGAGGGGAATGTAACACCCTGGTTTTGACCCCGTTGCATTAATGTATATGATGTAAATATTATGTGAAATTATGACAAGGAGCTCAAGGCCAAGGCCCTGTCACTGATTGATGTTTGGATATAGGTGATCATGGTTGATGCCTATGGTTTTTGTGCTAAGTCAAGCATGTTTGTAAACATCATGTAAATATGAAAATTAATCAAAAACCCACATCTAGCTATGTCAATGCGACGAATAATGAGACGATGGCATGATTTTCCTAAGGGTAAGGGGGTGGGAATGTTAACCTTGAACATGTTTGGGGAAAATCCATGTGTCATGGGGAGAACCCATCAGAACTGTCAACTACCCTCTTTCTTGTATTCTCTTCCCAACCATTTATTCTGCCAGAAAGTGGTTGAGGTAGTTATTGCTTGGAAAGGGAATAGTATGGGAAATTTTGAATGGGTTAGAGCACCCAGTTCTGGAGTTTCGTATTTTGCTTGTAGGGACAAGAAAATACCAGAACCGTATGTTAGTTTGACTCACCATTCACGTTTGGTTTTACTCTCACATTTTGAGAGTTGTGAGATGTTCTGGCTCAATCATCATTCATTCACTCCCTGTCGTCATGTGGAAGCAAGAGAGCAGCAAAGCTCCTCCACGTTCTGCGAAGTGTGGTTTCCACATACATTGTGTTATTTTCTATGTTGCAGCATTATCCTAAACTACAGAGTGTGTGATACCTTGTTATTCATGCTCAGAGTAAGCATGTGATGTAGAGTCTCCCTGTGGTTGTTGTGTTGTGAACCCTGGTTCGGGTCTGACTGTGTGTGAGACTCAGGAATGGGAGAGACGTAAAAGGTGCTTAATAAACCTAGTGTGGAACCTCATAGTAAGATAAGAGTGGCTGGTGAACCTGCCATGCACATCTTGAAGAGCACTAGAAGGGAAGGTGTAGCCCGAGGGATTTTGGAGCAGAGAAGGGGACACTTCCTTGTGTTGGGTGTGTAGGCAGAGAGGGATCCAGGCCAAATAGATCTTGTGAAGGTTTCCTTAGCTCTCTATATGAGCTCACTAGCTTAGCAGTTCTTCCTGCCCATTGCCTTAGAAGCCTGATAAACCCAACTAGAAATATGGCTTGGCTGGTGGCCTATTAAACCCATCTGTTGGTTTGGCTGTGTCTATTGCACCTAAACTTGTGAGTAACCTTTGGCTGGAAAGTCTGTTAAAACCAACTGTGAATGCTGGCTTGGCTAGGTAGCCTGATAAACCCAACAGTAAGATGGCTTGACTGTGTACAGTCTATTAAACCCATTTGTTGGCTTGACTAGTCCTTAAGGTGACAGTTGGATTGACTATGGACAGACTGTGAAACCCAACTGTCAGATGGCTTGGCTAAGTGGCCTGCGAAACCCATCTGAGGGATGCTTTTCCCTTGCATCCTATGAAACCCAACTGCATTGGCTTGGCTGGGTTAGATTGCATCCTTGGCTATGTATGATTGTGCTAGTGTTCCCTTATCCTTGTAGGAAATCATGCCCAGCTCGGGAGTGGTAGTGTTGCTGCGAGATTAAGGATCACACTGGCATATGGTTGGGTGGAATGTTGCAGCGACATAGCTGGTTGTGGGACAATATTTCTTCAAGATAAGTGTTCTTGTCCACATAATTCTCTGTAACTGTACCGCTTGCATTGTATTTTCTTAATGGAATGTGATGAACATGTTGCGATGTTGAGTTATGCTTGGTTTCCTGAATAAATACAATTATAGGCATCTATGTATGTTTTTCCTTCAATGCATTTTACTAATAAATTGCAGGGAAGATTGGCCAGTTTACTAATGGCCTGGTTGATCAGATCGATCCAAGAATTCAGTAGTAAAGTTTAGTTTTTTGCTAGAAATCCTCATTTGCGCAGTTTGCAGGATTAAGGATTTTGCAGGATGCGGAACATCGTTTTGTAAGTTTTGGTTTCCACATATTTTCCTTCCACAACTTGCGGGATGCGGGATCATGGTGTCATGAATTCCCATAATTCCCAATCCCGTAAGTCAAATTTTTTGCGTTGTCGATATTTGCAAGATGATTCTCTATCGTTGATCTATTTCCTATGCGGCATGTAGGATGCAGGAAGTGAGATCAAGAATGTGTGTAACTTTTGATCCCGCATTTTGGGCTTTACACACCGTTGATTTTTGTAGGAAAATTGAGAACCATTGATTTATATCTGATCTGCGGGATCATTTACGATCGTTGATTTCATCGCGTTTTCTCTCCACCGTCTGATCTCCTCTAAGATATTTCCTTGCAGATTGTTGAACTAATCTATGGAATATGGGAGGGAGCGTGACAATGTTGGAATTGTCAATATGTGGTCCATGACCATGCCCTGTGTTTCAATGAACAGTGAAGGTTCTCGATGAAAATTTTAATTCCGCATAATGATCAGGTATGGGTACGTGACAGTTCACCACCTCATCACACAACTCATTTTATTGCAATATGAGTACTATCATAGCCTTCCAAGAAACAATATTCCCAACCCCATCCAATATGTCCTCTAACCTCAAATCGGTGGCCATCTCACTAAATTTTTAAAGTCCAAAAAATATACTCACTAAACAAAAGAAGGTTTCACTAACAATCTGGAATTCACGGTCCACTAATATTTCCCCTCAGCTCCAATACCATGTAAATATTTCAATGTATATCTCCATCCCAGTTTTCCAAGTATAAGTATCAAAGTTTAATTCCCACCCAGTCTGCAATACTGTTGCATACGTGTTTTTCTCATAAACTTAACTTCGTTGGAAAACATGAAGGAAAAATAAAAAATTTAAAGGCAGAAAATTAAATACATTCACACCATGAAAATTCATTCTTCGAGAATTTTATATTTTTTTACCACTTCAGGAGATAAACGCAGGTTTCCACTAACAAATTGTGTATACAAAGTTGAAAAAATCAGTTTTCCCACTGATAACTCACTTATGGGTCAAAAAAATGAATTTTCAAGGTATTTCTAAGAGTTTTCAGCAGTTGGTTGTTATGGAGAGTTGTTCCTTAGTCTGATACCCTTCTAATGGTCTATAAAAGAGGTTAAATAGAGTTACAAAACTCCTTATATGGCCCTTCCATCCATAGGTTTCCTTTGGGTGACTGACAGTAATTTTCACGAAGTGTCGTCATGGAATCGTTGTCATGCGACAAAACATGTAAATGTCATCACGGACGAAGAAGTTCCATTTTGGGCTATAACAGATGCCCCCTAATGTATGAGGTTAGAGGGTAAGAAGATAGCCGAAATACATTATAAATAGGAACGGTTGAGTCAAGAAGTCGAAGAAACTGGAGAATACAAGATCATATGCTCAAACGAATGTACTTGAAAGAGATATAAATATTAGACAAACTTATCTTTGGGACATACATTTCCATGTACAAATGATCGCCATAAAGATACAAGGTGGATCCAACATGTGTATAATCGATGTAACTATCATGGCTATGCAATATGGAAAAAGGTTCCATGTGAAATCTAAAGGAGTCATCAACACAAATGAACAATGTGGATCCATGCCCAATAATCGATTATAGCCACAAAAATACAAGGTGGATCTATGTCTCGGAAAATGTCATATGAAGTGTGACAAGGTCTTGCGTAGCTTGGGCAATAGCAAATATGATGATGCTATTGTCGGCCCAAGTTCTTAAATCCAAACCGCCCAAATGTACAAATCCTAACCATGTGAATGGATGAGATGAAGTCAAACATGGAGGAAACGGTTTGATTACCGATCATTGATGAAAATGGTTAACAAACATGAGAGAAACAACCAGTAATGAAAATGGTCCCCAAGATACCTAGTACATTCTAATAAGTCTTAATACATGGTCTTGAAATAAAACACCTAAAGAATCCATCGAGTAGGGAACATTAAAGTATTCCTGCTACCCAATAGAAAGGGAACTTGCCATTTATGACTACAATCCCCAAGGTACTATCATAAACTCTAAATTTCATTCCCAAAGAAATATGTGTTGAATTCGATAGGAAGAGATCCATTGTAAGGAAGGCATTAAAGCATCCTCCATCATCCAAAACGAGGTAAATCAAAGATTGATGGGAGCTAGAACTAGTACAAAGTGTTGCAACAAGCACCACTAATGACTTGATGTAATGAGCTGATACCATAGAGTGGTGACACAAAAGTTCAAGGAAACTACAGAATGGTTTATCCTTGAATAGTGAGCACGACACAAATGTGACTCAAACATATTTTTAACACCAAGGGACAAACGATACAAACATGCAATGTAGGAGACATTGACAGATTCTCCATATAATTGGAAAAGAAACCAACCAGAGGAGTAAGAAGCTCTGATATTGGGTTTAATATTAAGACCAAAATCTAGAACCCAACAGTTCTTAGACTCAAAACTAGTGCTTTGTTCAAGGAGGACAAGACTTGCTGCCATGGTATAAAAGACATTTTAATGAAATTCCCTTTCCTTCTTTCTTGTAAAGGTTTAATGAGTCCAAGAAATCAAACTTGGGACCTTCTTCATTGTTGGAAAGCTCGAAGAAGAGATAGAAGAATGTATGATAAATTACTAATCCATGGATTTACGAGCTTGAATTAGTGGATGCTCGGTGGAGTTTTCACAATTTGAGAGACTGAAAATGCCAAAGAAGACTTTACGGAGGGAATTTTTTGTAAATTTATTATCCAAAGTCTGAAAAAGTATAAAACAATCGAGAGGAGAACTCTCTTAGATAAGGGAAACTAAGGTATGCATTTTTCATATTTAGTCGGCAAGGTCTGAAAAAGGGGTAAACTATCACCATACTAATGCTCCTTCGAGAGAAAGTATGAAGATTTTAGTTTTAGCGAGCGTGAATGAAAGCAAGATCACTCTATGCATTTATGTTGAATTTTTAGCGACCATGACAATGGCATGAAGAATGCTTGAAATATTTTTCATGGTTTAAACCAGATAATGAAAAAGAAAAAGTAAGCTCAAGTGGGTTCCTTTTTTGTAAATTTAGTCTCCCAAGCCTGAAAAAGAGATAAAACTATAGCTAGCAATACTCTTATAGCCACAACGAACTAGAATATTCATTTTTTGTAAGTAATCCACATGGTCCCAAAAAGGGTTAAACTTATACCAATGTGGATGTTCATTCACATCCTTTAACGAGTTTCAAGGGACAAGCGAACACAAAAATCCAGTCATGTTTAAGGATTCATACCAGAGATAAAAGGTAACTCCATACCTTTCTGTAAAGTTTTAACAAGCCCAGAAAAATCAACTTGTGGCATCCTTTATGTTTTCCATGAGCTCGAAGGAAAGCTGGAAGAACGATCTAAATGTGAGGAGATGAGTGTCAAAGACATGATGATCTAAATGCGAGGAGACGAGCGTCAAAGACATGTGGAACTAGTTCCAAGCGCAAGGAACATACCTAAGCATAGTGAAAGGAACATGAGAAAGATAAGGACACTCGAGGAGCATCTCCCCTAGGTAAAAGGTGTCAAGTTGTGACGACATAATGATACAATGCAAAGTGATGATGAGAGCATAGATGAGGGATTATATAATGAGATAAAAGCGTGGAAGTCTGCATCAGGCTCATAAGCACAAGCAGGGTGTAGGAAAATGCAGTTACAACTTGAACAAAAAGGTGAGGCCAGTAAACAGTTGTGAATCCAACTAAGATTCCTATCTCCAAGAAAAATAGTATCAAGATCATATTCAGAAGAAAAGGTTCGATACAGGTCACTTTGGTAGAAACATTTGCGACTTTGTTATCTTCCGCAAAATGCATAGTCAAGGCATAGTTAACCAAGGAAGACTCTATAGTGACAAAGCTCCAGGATTTATAATCAATAAAACCAACCTCAAGACAAAACTTAAAATCAACATAGTTGATAGGGTCTGCAGGAACAGACTCAACATCACAGGAATCGAAAATTCTACAAGAAGGGTCAAACTTATCAGGATCACTGACTTATTTCTCAAAGGGAGAGTCTAAATATCATTAATGCTAACATAGGAGGGTCGATCAGCAGAAGGATCAAACTCACTAAGCAAGTTAGGGCTAGTTTTAATCACAACTAAGTCAACATCCATAAGAAGATCAGATGGTATCATAGCTCAGAAGAAAGAAGTGGATATATATTGAATTTATGAACATAATGATGTATGTTTATGTATGCATCATGATCCAGACATGAGATCTTTCCCCCCTAATGCAATTGCAACAATTATCCCCAAAAAAAATTTGAATTCTAGGGCCCCCCTTATTCTTTTAGTTTTTTAGAAGGCTTAGAAAGTCTAGCTTTTCTCACCAAATTTTGCTTCATGACTTAAAAGTTTGGTAAAAAAGAAATTTGTTTTCCTTATATCGGATGCACTCTTGATAGCCTTTCAAATTTTTTTGGGTACACAATGGTCTAGTCAACCAATGTTCCCTATCGGGAGCATTTTGAAGTTTCCTTCTAACGTATCAAATGTCCTTTTTTCTATCGCATCAGAAAGGTTTTTCCGAAGGCTCCGAGAGCTTAGTCTTGAGTTTTTTTGATGCACTGGATCACCCATCTTTTATCCCTTTTTGATATCCGCATAATTTTCGTCAACTTCTCACCCGACGTTTCGGTTGTCTCTTTCGAATTTTTCTGACAACTTAGTGGTTTGCTTGGACGAATTTGCGGATGTGGAGTCCGGAGTATATCTGATGCATTTCCGTAGCAATATCTGATACCGGTGCGATTTTAGTTGTTTGTCCTGTCGATGGTTTTTTAAGAGTTTTAATTGTTTCAGTGCTTTTCGTCCTAGATCCCGAACCCATTCTTCATAAGCCGTCCGATGCTTCGCATCCGCTAGCAAGTTCATTTTCGATGCACGTTTTGCGCATTTTTTTCTCTGTCTGAAATTCCTTTTACCTATGTTCAAGCTTATAAAATCCTGTTGAGATTGTTTTACGGTCATTGTTCGCCATTTCATTTGAAAACTAGAGCTAAGGACCTATCAGCGTCTAAGCAGTTTGTTTCCCAATGAAGTTTGCGCTCTTCCAGGTCATCCTCAAAGGTTTCCAGGTAGGATTTTTAGTCCAATCATATTGCTCAGCGCTTTTTTTTTTACCACTACTTGATAAGGTTAGGTCATTTTTCTTGTGCCGCGACGGTTATTTCAAGACTACAGTGGTCATATTTTTTTATATGGGGTTTACCCAGGGTTTTTTTAACTGTGGCTTCCATTTTCTTTCACTTTCCATCCCTGGCTCCTTTATTTGCAGTCATCCATGATTTGTTCTTTGACATTTGTTGAAAGAAAGAGGGCAGGGTGCAGACGATCATTTCACTGTCTGCACTGCTCCCTCTTTTCCTTCACCATAGTATGGAATATTTGCATCCATAGATCGAGAACAGTAAAGTTTTCCTGGGGTGCCAGGGGGTGGGGGGATTTTTTTCTTCTTAAGGGAAAAACCTTTTTGTTTCATTCAGAGGGTTAGTCATCCTGGTGTCTTCGAGGTTTTTTTCCCATCGTTAGTATTAATGCCCGTGGATGTAAGCCTGTAGTGAAACCCTAGGGCTTTCCCAGTGGAATTTTTTTCCTGTAATTTGTCTCTGAACCACCTTTGAAAGCTTCATGGTTTTTAGCTTCATATACAGAAAGCACATTTTGTTTGGGTAGAAGCAAAGTTGTTTAATATGCATTATGATGATTTGGTAATGTTCTGGTTAACATCGGTTGTTGATTTCAGTATATAGTTTTATATTTATATGTGTGAATAGACTAAATCTAATTTGTATTATCAACATAGGCTCATCATCCACATAGTAACATGCCTTGGAAACAGAAAAAGAAGGCGCAAACAGCAGATGAAGAACTGGAGATAGAAATAATAACCCGAGTAGAGATTATCTATGAGGACACCAAAGCCATCACAGGTGTTGATCCTGAATACAAATGGGGTGAAATATAGAGAATGATCTCTAATAATAGTGTTCCAAATGTTGGATTGGAGGATTTACCTATATATGTTAATATCTAAATATCAGCAATCATGAAGGTGGCCACACGACCCGAGCTTTTCCCTTATTTCGAGGTAATAGGATGGATACTTCCCAGAGCTGATGTCACAAGGATGATCTTGGCTAACACTGAAGGGAAAGGTTATGCTGCCTATAGCCCAACCTATGTAGCCATGGCCTACAAGTTCCCAAAACCCAAGAAGTATTTGACTTAAGGATGGTTGAAAGACCTAAATCTAGATGTTGTAGAAACCGTCAAAAGGATGATGATCCCAGGAAAGAATTTGTGTACAAGGCCTTCTGGGGAGTATGAAACTGGAAGCCTTCATACTCCATACAAATTGATATCGTTGATATTAAATAATATATTCGGAAGAGCCAATGGAAAGAACTTCAAAATAGGTTGGGTACCAGTAATCTTTTGTGGATACTCAAGGCACCATCTTCAACTGGGAAAACATAGTATCTAATAGTTTGTCTACCTACATAAGTGCAGCACTGGGAGGGGTCTGGTAGAAGAAATCCGAGTTCTATATGAGCTTAGTTTTGGCTGATTGTATTTTATGCACGCAGTCATTCCTAGCTTTGAAATGCCAATGGGACAAGGATAGGTCTCCTGTATATGCTTCCTATCAATTATTGTGGGCACACAAGTACTTCAGTCACTTTAAGAATATTTGTGAAGATTTTATCATACTATTGTACACATTGATTTTCCATGTTGAGTGTAATTGGATGTCCAAGGAGGATTTGAAGGTTTTGCAAGATAATGGACATTATTGCTTGACTAAGGAGGGTTTGTATTTAAGAATTTTTGGTGGATCGAGGGATCCTTCTCTTCTGCCAAAGTATGCAACAGATTATGTCATTCATAATGAGGTAGTAAGATAGAAATACATTGATGGAGTTGGTAACTTCCTATTCAATCAAAAGAAGGTTGTGTATCCTCCAGTCCCATTTTATATAGGGAGTTACAAATTTTCCAAAGTAAAGAGTGCAGCAGAATTTGTGAAGGAACTAGAATATTTTCATTTTGGGGAGATGAGTTTCCATAGAAATGACTCCGAAAATAAGGTTGTTGATTATTGTACTTGTTATACCCAAATCTTGTCACCACCATGTGATAAGACCTTTGACTTGCATGTTTTCCCTTAATCCCAGCACTTAGAGTGGAAGCCTATTGTGTTTGTCAATTCTACATGAAAAAACTCATCACTCTGTTTCCCTGTGGCCCATGAGTGGTACCTTGTTCACACCACCTGTATCATGTTTTCCATAATCGGTGCCACCATCTGTGGCTTTTGGTCCATAAGAGTTTCTCATCTAAACCACTCTATCATAAGAGAAGAAAAACGGTATCCTAGGTAAAATGGGAAAAAGAGAAGTTTCTCGAGGCTTCTAGATCATGAGCCTCATGTCCTCCCTTATCCCTATCATTGTGGGTCATTTGATCTCGAGATCCCCCATCATAGGATATTAGAGGCCACCTCATACACAAATCTCTCAACTATTCCTATCCATTGAGCCTTATAAATACAAGCCCATATCCATAGTTGAGGGGGAGAACTATAGAGGTATTGTTATGCTGTTGGATTGACCACTTAGTCCAAGCCATTCGAGAGCATAGAGAGAAAATTTGGAGCTTACAGGGATGAAGTGTTTGTCTCATGGGGATGCTTGTTTACACTAAGGAAATGGTTGTAAGCTTCTCCATACATCTTTAATGCAAAGCTAATTTCCATCCCACATTGATGTTGTTTTGATTTCACATGCATATGTTGTTAGATTCCTTAGTCACTAACATCGATAAGTAGATGATTTTATGGTAGCTTTGATGTGTTTGTATGTTTGATCTATTTGCACGTACACAGGTTCACTATCGAAGCAGTATTCCAGGTGTCTATGACATCCAGGGAAGGTATTCATCCTTTGTCGTTCACTCATTTGTTCTGGATCTGAACCATTCAAACCAGAGGAACAACTTCTGTCCGCAGAAGGTGAAATATTCATGGTTACAAATCTAGCGAATCCACTGGGGAATAATACATATATCAGTTGATCTGATCTTCCTCAGTTCTTGAACTCTTGTTCGAATGCAAGCTCCATCTCCAACTCTCTTCATTCAGATCTGCTATCTGACTCAGTGAATTTTGGTTTGAAACTTTTGGATCTGTTCAGATCTGAAGTATTTCAACTTTTTATGCTCTTTTTTACTATCAATCCATCAATTTTTTCCTTGATCTGATCTTTTTCTAACTTGATCTGTCGTTCTCCTTTGTGTTTTAGATATATACAAGGAATTGCTCTTATGATGTTGGCGAGAAGTGGTGCCACTACCTGAAACCTATTAGTAGTATGAGGTGCCACCACGTGAGTCCTGTTATCCAGAAGCGGTGCTCATCCAAAACCGCTCTGTCAAGACCCCTCCAGCATGGTGCCAAGTAGGCCTTATTCCAAGACTACTTTTTCCTCATTTTTTGCAAAAAAATTGAGTTGATTTGCTTTCATCCCTGCACTGTCAGGCTTGTGTGTTAGAATTTGATGCTTATTGTTTGAAATTTTGTGGTAAAATATCGGTGTGATTGAAGAATTCAAAATCTATATTAGGCTTGTTGATTGTCCATTTTCTTCCATGCTTATTGGTTGTGTTTGTTAAAGGATTTATTTTTCGAAAGCTTAGGTGTTAGCGAGCTCTCTTTTCATTTATGTTATATAGACTGAAAGAAAAATGCTTAATTAGCATCTTGATTTCATTTTTTGTTTCCATAGAAGACTTCTTTTTGCTTGCTTAAAAAGAAAATTTTTGACTGAGATTAGGCCATTATCATTAGTGAGCATAAGACATTGGATCTCTGATTGGCCTCACAAGCTTTCAAGTTCTCTATGTTCTTTTGTCTCTTTTGCATTAGTACTATCTCATCAAAATAAAAAATATTGTAGTTTTAAGTTAGATCTATCTATGCTTTAAGAAAAATTGAAAAATAGAGTGCATATGCATATAGTGTGCTTCTTGTTTTTATTTTAGGAAAAGAAACTCCTCCCCTTTTGGTTGCTTTTAGAAAAGAGAAATGAGTTTGGAAAGTGCTACTTGTCTTTGATTTTGTGTTCAATATTGTTGTTTGGAAATTTTTGGTTTTGAAGAAAAATAAAATACTCTCTTTCCCTCCCGTAGGTAGGCATACCACGAATGGTAAAGTGAAATATTTGTATATGCATATTGCCTGGTTTTACTTTTTCTGTCAAAACTCCATGCATTCACCTAACCGTCCACTTTAAAATTAATGGTAATTATAGGTTAAAATTTACATAGCAATTTGAGTGATAGGTTAGAGACATGTTCGGGCGTCGTTAAGCGTAGGAGTTGTCGTTACTCATCTGCATTACATCCCGGGACTCACGTAGTTCTTCCACATACCGTCGGTATATCGAACGACCTTTCACGTACCCTTGAGGTATATATAAAGGTACTTCATGTACTCGATTGTATATCGAAAGGCCCTTTATGTATGGTTATGCATTAGACAGCACTACTACCTATTTGAGCTCCCACATACCTTGCGTATATCAGGAGACCCCACTGGGATACCTTATCCATCTGAGGAAATCCCTTTGGCCATCTTTCTTGGAGCCATACACTGAAAAAAACATTCAAGGATATTACTACACATGTACCCTTGAGTTATATCATGAGTGGCACCTTCTTGACAATCCTAGTGAGAGACCTAACTATCTGAACTCCTCCTGTCATTTAAGTTTGCTGGTTTGACCTATAGCTTGAGTAGGGAAATTTTTGGTGTGTTTTCTAGTTTTTGAGACCCTAGGTTAGATAGGAGTTGTACAAACTGGCTGAGATAAGACAGTCTAGAATAGTACAGGGATTGCCACCCAATTTTATTCATGTTTCAAGAGAAAATCCAATGGAAGCTATCGACCAAGGAGTTGCTACCACCTCCCAAGTGGGAGATAATGTGGTTGCAGAAATCGGAGGACCATATCCTTCACACTCGCCTCCCTTGGTCCAACAACCTTCTTGGGGTAATACTTCATTCCATTGTCCCATAGAAGGTCATGTTGATGATGCTGCCTGTCCGGACTATGGTTCCAATGCTCCATTTTGGGATACCTCTATAAGACAGGCCATTGCCTCATTTGGCACCCGTTTAAACTTTTCTGAAGAAGTTTCTCCAGATGAAGAAGAACGTAGAAAATACCACATAGCCATTCTCTGTGCACAAGAGATTGGAAAGAAAATAAATGACATATTGGGCACACCACCATCATGTTCCACAGCTGTTCCTATGGGATACCATTCACTTGTCAATTCTATGAGACCCATTGAACCGATTATAGATCGCACAGTAACTCCACACAAACTAGGTCAAACTACCAACCCCATCACCTCCCATATTATGTATGTTCCTAATCCTCCTAGGTATTCCACACCTAGGACTCAAACTTCAATTCCTATTTCGGCATTACCTTCTAGTGCCGAGGGGCAGCCCTCAGCACGACCTACGTTATCTAACACTGGAATTGTACCTAGTCAAGAACAGACATCTAGTATAGAGAAATCTATAGTTTATGTCCCTCCCACCCACATTAATGTGGTTAATCCCCCATCTAGTTCAGGTTAGCCCTTGGGGCCACAACCTGTAACCAATCAAACCTCTTGGGGTTATGGTTATACATCAAATCAAATACCTATAGCAACCATTAATTATCCACCCAATCCTATAGGAATGCCTTATCCTGGAATTCCATATCCTAGTAATACTTTCATGCCATGGGGGCAACCTAACTGGTCTTACATGCCAGCTATGGGGGGATACCTATACATACTGTGGGAGGTTCCAGAGGACTGCCTTATGGAGTTCCTCCCCTTGGGGGGCCTAATGATCCTAGAGGGCCTAGTGGATTTCCTCCTTATGGTCCTAATGGTCCTGGTAGTCCTTGGGGGGCTGGTGGCCTTCCTCCTAATGGCCCTGGAGGGTCCAGTCACCCTCCTCCTAGTGATTTCGGAGGCTTTGGAAGTATACCTCCTAGAGGTCTGGGAGGGTCTGGTGGTCCACCTCCTGGTGGTCCCAGTGGTCCTGGTGGTTCCAATGGTCTTGGTGGTTCCAGATACCCTAGTGGCCCTCCTCCCAGAGGCCCTAGTGGTCCTTACGGTCCTGATCCCGAAAATCAACCCCCTGTAAGCGGATTTTCCAGTAGTTCTTCATCACAACAACCTGTCTATCAGTATACTTATGGTCCTACTGGTAACTATATGCCATATAAATATTACCAGTATGTGCAACCTAACCATCGGTTACCTTTCCTAGCAACTTTGGACTTATCTGATTTTTACAAGTTGATTAATGACCCCATTCGACATAACCCCTCGTGGCCTCCCATTCCGGTAAAGTTACCATTGGACATTCCAAAGTTCAATGGGAAGTAGGGAGATGATCTGAAAAACCATGTCATGACATTCCATCTGTGGTGTTCTTCAAACTCCCTTATGGATGATTTAGTTCGTTTAAGACTCTTTCAGTGAACTTTGACCGGTACAGCCGTGAAATGGTGTATTGAACTTCCACAACACTCATTCGTGGATTTTGGCTCGTTGGAAACTGTATTTCTTACACACTTTCAGCTACCTATTCGTTATGAAATGGGTACTGATCTCTTAACTTCTTTGTGACAGAACACCTCCACCCACATATCCGATCATATCCATGAGTGGAGAAGGTGGAGAGACTTATTAAGGCTCCTATTTCAGATCAGTTATTAGTTGATTGGTTTACCAAATCTTTGTTTCCTTCGATTGCCTAAGATGTGGCTATGGGTGGTGTCGTTACTGAAGAGCAAGCCATTAGTCGATCCTAGTATCTAGACTTGGTATATTCCCAGTCTGAAACTTTGTATGACTTGACTCCTCAAGATCCTCGCCCAAGAACTGATCCTATAAAGCCACCAGTAGAAGTCCCTATTGATGGGATTGTTGCTTCAATCTAGTCCCTGTAAATAGAAAAACCTACCAAGCAACCCCAGACTTCCATCCCTCCTCCTTCAACTCCCAAGGTTTCCGCCGAGGTCAATTCTATTCAGAGTATTCAAACCTCTGGAAATAATAAAAAGAAAAGTAAAAGTAAAAATAAAAAACCTGGAAACCAATAGGAGAACCCAAAACCAACCAAAAATGATAACTATAAAGGGAAAAGAAAAGAAAAATATCCATGTATGCTATGCGGAGGTAACCATTTCACAAAAGAGCGTCCCCATCAGGACAAAATCACCCAATTTTTGAAAACAAATCCCGCACCCACAGTCCTCACGGATCCTTTTCTTTCTCAACAACAATTGACAGACCACATGTCTAATCAGGGAAACTCTAGTTTGTAAGAGGAAATTCATATGATGTCCTCAGATACCATTAATCTGCAAACTTGAAGTCAGAATTATGACAAATCCGCAGACAAGAAAGAAGACCATTCTTCTTCAGGGAAAGCTCCCTCTACTGGTTCTCTTGAATCCTCGTCTATTGTCCCCCTAACCATCGAGAATCCTACTCTCTATCTGATTTTGCGTCCACCCAAGAGTACTCTTCGAAAGGATTTTTTTAACCCTAATGCCCGAGTCGCTCAATTTTATAATGTAGTTGAAGATCTCGCTCAGGCACCATGTGCGATGTCTACCTTGGAAGTGCTCCAAATTTGTCCTACACAACGTAAAAACCTGTTAACTGCGTTAGGAGCTTTAGACCCAGACATTTCTAATTTGATTCATTTCAATGTTGAGAACTATAAGTCTAGAATACCTCACAAACTTTCTTTCCAAATCATCATGAAAATAGTCGTAAAGAAAGTCTTTAGGACTGTCTTGGACGAAGGAGCTTCAACTTCGGTTTTGTCCCTGTCTTGTTGGATAGCTATTGGCTCTCTCGAGCTTGTAACATCACCTACGACTCTGAAGGCCTTTGATGGATGAGGTTTCCAGCCCCACAAATCTCATATCAGCCCTTGCAATCAAGCTTGGGGGAAAAATTGTTTCTATTCAAGTATAAGTAGTGGATGCCCCGTTAGATTATAGCCTCCTTATAGGAAGAAATTGGTTTTATGCCATGACTGTTTTCGCTTCGACAGTATTCCAAACAGTCCAATTTACACATCTAGGGAGAATTGTTACCATTGATCAGCTTGATTTCTATATGTCAGATGTTACAACCTCTATAGCTAATAACATGCCTATGTTAGTCCAGTCCCCTCCTCCTTACCAGTCGATTGGGGTAGGCATGTTGAAGGATTTATCCCTTATGGGGATTTTTTCATCCACTCCTCCTAACACAGACACAGCGATAGTAAATATGATTGTGTCATTTAATTGTGAACCCAAGGGTAAACAAATTGTTGAGTCCAACTCATTGATTCCACATGAAGAAATGTACAACATCATTCAAACCCTTTCCAATGATCACACCGATGAGCTTCATCTGGTGGCTTCGAATCCTTAGCACCTACCTTACTGGTTAGAACCATCTCTTCCTCTTCTGGATTATCTCTCTGAGACTTTTCCTTCTGACGAGTCCATTATGGAGATTATGAATACAAATGAGTCCATCTGGGAGGATCACCATCATAGATCCCTGTTCCTCCCCAACACCAGTTCCATTAATCATGACTTTGCATCCTTATTTTCAACCGATATTTTCAACGCACCTCAAAGTCCTATATTGTTGCAAGACATAGATTCTGAAGGAAACCTTTGCAACATTACTCAAACAAATCCGATTGAATATCAACCAAGCCTGGTACCATCGAGCATGTTCATGTTGGGAAGAACTGCTCAACAGATGAATCTAAAGCATACAAGGCACTTTTCAAAGCGTTCTGTGATATTTTTTCTTAGTATTATGAAGAAATGTCAGGGATAGACCCCTCCATTGTGGTCCATGAAATTAAAACCTATCCCACGGCTAAACCTATCAAGAAAAAATTAAGGAAAGTCCATCCATGGAAGGCCGCAGCTATCAAAGCTGAGATAGAGAAACTTCTCAAAGTTGGGTTTATTTATCCTGTACCCCTAATGGAATGGGTATCGAACATTGTCTTTGTCAATAAAAAGCAGGGCACCATTAGATTCTATATCGATTTTAGAGACTTGAATAAAGCTTTTCCCAAGGACAACTTTCCTACTCCACATATCAATAAGATTATCGACAACTGTGCCGGAAGTGTCATCTTCACATTCATGGATGGCTTTTTTGGTTATAATTAGATTGAGATATTACCCGTCGATCAACATAAGAAGGCATTCATTTACCCATGGGGGACCTTTGCATATAGGAAGTTACATTTTGGCTTGAAAAATGCCGAAGCCACTTTCCAGTGTGTGATGTCCTATGTGTTTCATGATATCAAACATATTGTTGAACCGTACCTTGACAACCTCCCTGCTCATTCACAGCAACGGGAGGACCACCCTGGTCATCTTAGAGATATTTTCCTGAGATGTCGTCATTATAATATACAGCTCAATCCACATAAATTTGTTTTATGCATTGAGACGAGACGTCTGTTAGTTTTGTGGTCTCTAAGGATGGCATCCAGATAGACCCTTTGAAAATTTCTACCATTTTAGCTCTACCAGCCCCAACCAATCTTCTTGAACTCCAAAGTTTTCAAGGGAAGGAAAAATTTCTCTGCCATTTTGTGTGCAATTTTGCAGAGAAAACACATTGTTATATGCATCTCCTTAAGAAGGACACTTTGTTATTCTGGGATGGCCAAGCCCAATGTGCCTTTGATAATCTCAAACATGCTCTGACTCATTCACCCATGATACACCCCCCATATTATTCAAAGGAATTTCTCTTGTATATTGTTGCCTCCACTACTACCATTGCTATGGTTTTGGTGCAGGAAAATCCCAACGGTTAGGAGCACATGATTTACTATGCTAGTAAGAATCTTATGGATTCTGAAACCCAATATTCACGCATGGAGAAGTTAGCATTGGACACAGTCATTGTTGTACAAAAATTTTGTCACTACATTTTGCTTCATACAACCACTATATTGGCAGACCAGAACCCTATGTATTACATCCTGACTCGTCAGGTGCTCGGGGGCAAGTACTCCCGATGGATAGTCATACTACATGAGTTTGATCTGGAATTTGCCAAAGCCACATCAAATAAATCCTTGGTATTTTTCGAGCTCATGTGTGATAGTCCCTGTGCTTCGATGGAATCTGAGCCCACTGATTCATTTTCAGATGAATTCCTTTTCTGATAAGCACTACTGACCCATGGTATGGAGATATGCTTATTTATCTCCAAACACAATGATTTCAGCCAAATCTATCCCGTGACGATCTTTGCAGTATTCGTCACCACGCAAAATACTACCTCATTCTAAATGATACATTGTATAGACGTGGGATTGATTCTATTCTTTGGTGATGCCTCACCCATGAGGAAGCTGAACATGTGTTGAATGATTGCCACTCTGGAGCATGTGGTGGTCATTTATCTGGGATGGTTATATCCCATAAAATCCTTCGCGTTGGCTATTTATGGCCTTCAGTATTTAAAGACTGTCACGAGGCTATTAAGAAATGCCCACATTGTCAACATTTGTATCACAAAAAGTGATCTCATCTTGATCTGCTACACCTCGTCATTGTCGTTGTCCCATTTGCCAAATGGGGGATTGATTATATGCATTGTAAGCATACCTCAGCTGGGGGGCATGGTTACATCATCGTAGTTGTTGACTATTTTACAAAGTGGGTTGAGGCCATGCCTACATATGCGGAAGATGGTAAGATTTTCGCTCTCTTCCTATTCAATCATATCATAGCTAGATTTGGAGTCCCACGGTCCATTGTTACTAATAATGGATCACATTTCTATAATCAAATGATGGAGGAACTAAGTGCCAAGCTAGGTTTTTGCCATGAAAACTATATACCATATTATCTGCAAGCTAATGGTCAGGTAGAGGCCATTAACAAAGTTTTGAAAACTATGCTTCGTCGGATGGTTGGAGACCATAAATCCAACTTGCAAAATATACTTTTCTCCACTCTTTGGTCTTATATGACTTTGGTGAAAATAGCTACTGGTTTCACACCATTCCAACTTGTTTGTGGACTCTAAGATGTCTTACCGATTCAATGTCAGATTGCATCCTTAAAACTTGTCGTCGAACTTCTCCCAGACACTTCCACAGAGGAAGAGATATTTTTGTACTTGAATAACCTTGACGAAACTAGGAGAGATGCTACCTTGGCTAATGAGGCACAAAAGAAACACATCAAGGCGCAGTATGATAAATCCATCCAACCTTGTGCCTTTAATGAGGGTGACCTAGTTTTGACTTACGACTAGAGATACAACAAACTAGGGAAAGGAAATTTTGAGTCCATGTGGTATGGTCCTTTCATCATTTCTAAGGTTTTATAAAAAGGGGCCTACGAGCCCGTAGACTACGATGGAATCCCTTTAGGGAAACCTCGCAATGGGTTGTACCTGAAGAGGTACTATGCCTAGGTATTTCTTGGATAGTATCTTTTATATATGTATATTGCTTGAATTTCAGTGTGCTTTTAGTATTTTTAATATGGTTTTGAGTTTAGTGTCCGTATTAGTTTATACCATGTTTTGGTCATGTAGAGCAGATGGCTTTCTATGGCTTCGTTGATGGTGCTTGCCGTCACACCTTGAATCTTGCCTTAGCTGCTTGGGTTCTCTATTCCCCAGCTGAAGATTTGGTCAATTCAGGAGCGGTTTGTATTGGTCCCACTACCAACAACATCGCTGAGTATCGAGCAGTCATAGGTCTTTTGAATGAAGCTGCCTCCCAATATGTTCTCAATCTGGTAGTATTGATGGACTCACAACTCATGGTTTGTCATCTAAACCATGTTTATACCATTAAGAACCCTATGCTTCTTCGCCTCTTCTGGAGGGTACGCTTGTTAGAAAGGTCATTTGAAACCATCACCTATAGGTATATCCCTAGGGAACATAATTTAGTTGCTGACTCATTAGCTAATTACATCCTAGATTGACATATTTCCCATTCATGACATTAAAATCAAATGTGGTTCATTGTAAATAAACAATTAAAGACACATAAAACTCATGTAAAATACATTCACCATTTGAGACATATAAACACCAGGTAAAAGTCTATATATATATATATATATATATATATATATATATATATATATATATGAACAGGTTTACAAAAAATAGGTCATGAGACCTCATCTGAAGCACGTAGGCTTTCAGGAAAAAGTCACCTTACAAAATATTGAAGCTATCAGCTTTCAGTAAATACATCATGCATACATCGTCTAGTGAGGCTCGCGATAGCACATCACTACCCGGGCTACTCTACGTAGCAGTCTAATAAACCAACTTGGCACTCCCACTGTAGGTCTCCGATACCTCAGAGGGAGGTCATCAATGGAAGCGTCAAGGATGTCTAGGGTCAACCTCTCCAGGTTTTCCTCTAACTCTTGGTCACATCGTCACCTGCGATACGAAGCGGGCTCCAGCTCGTCTATCCAATGGGGAAGCTCCCCAATTTCGTACTGCTCCGATGTCAGCATGAAAATATTCAGGTCTCGTTACTTAACATAAAAAATATAAAACATCAAAAAACATTAAAACATTATTTCCATTTTACGGTTTTTTGCTTATTACCGATGTCACCCCACTGTCCACCAGGTGGGAGCGGTAGGTCAGGGTCTCCACTGAAGTCCGTACCTGCATAAGCATAATCCTCCACCATGAGGATCTGATCTCTCAACCATCAAAAGAATGGGTCACTGAACTTCACCTTCCCCCTGCCCGCTCCAGTACGGGCCATAATTCGAAGGTTCTCGCGCTCTCAGCTCTGTAAAGACCACCTGGGGTCTCATCTGTGGTACCCTATCAAAGAAGAAGCAGGATAGGATGGAACCAAAACTAAACTACTCCAGTTCCCCCTACTGACACTTGGTCAGCTGATCCATGAATATCGAAAGCAGGGCTTCCACCCAATTGAATGCTGTGGGCGCCATGGCCTCTATGGCATAGAGCATATGTGCCCTAGAAGCCTGGTGCACTCCTAGGATTCCTGCCACTCTCTGCATAGTAAATAATACAGTCCATAGAGGTCCATCCATCACTGCTTTTATGGGGATTTTCTTCCTCGATTTCCTTGTCCCAGGGGCACAGTGACGGTTTATCAACTGCTATGTAGTGATGTCCCCTCTGCAGGAACCAGTTAAAGAGATGGGAGCACCCTGTCTCGAAAGTCCAGTAAGGAAGTAGATATCCTCTACCTCAACTGTTAGAATATGAGCCCCAACCTCAAAGTGTTGTTGCTCTAGATTCCACATCCAGAGTATATGCTCAATAAATCACTCGTGTGATACCATACTGGGAGTCCGAAATAATTTTAGGAGTCCGCAGTCTCTTAATGTGGCTATGCAACCCGCATTCCTTTCGGCGAAGGCATCATCATTATCATGTTGTCTTTATTTCCATATCACCATTTTTTATCAGCTATAACCTGCCAAAAATAATCACAACACCTATTAGAATCATTCTTAATCTTTCAAATCAAATGAAATGGTCTAGTTTTTCTTGTGCGAATAGTTTTACATATTCACGACCGGCACCTCTTGTGCACCGTTGAAGACAGGCGGTGGCACCGCCTATGTGCTGTGTTTTCGGTGCGATTCGAACAAGGTACCGCGTATCCCATAGGGATAAGGGCGGTGCCCACACCCATGATTTTAGGGCTTGCCATACAAGCCCAAAACGCCATTACAAATCAAAATTGAAGCTATAGAATGAAAGAGTAGGGTCTAAGCTATTACCTGGAACTAATGGTGCTTGAATCCGACAGTGGAAACTCCCGATATCAGCAACTGAAGATCTGACTAGGAAAGTGCTCCAAATTCTCTCCACTATGGGTAAATAGTAAAATGATTTTATTTTTACTATTTACATGAATTTTATACACATTTTTGGGTTTGACATGCTATAGTTTTGATTTAAAATCGCTTATTACTCAGAATTTATCAGTCGTAATCCCTTAAAGTTAATTATTAGTGCATTTAACACTTGTTTTGAGTCGTTGTAGGATGAAAGAACAGTAGCAATAAAGTTTCAGAAGTTCATTTTTTACTTTTTCATACTACCATAAAACGAAAAAAGTCATTGAGCGTTTATTAACACACTTTGGTCACACTCTCGAAACTCAGTATCAAAGGTCTGAGTTCATTTCTGATTCTTTTCAAGCTCGTAAAACCTCTCATTTTGAAAAGAGACCTAATGGAGTCTTCTTTAAACTATTTTTGGGCTCCCTACGAGTGATCTTGTCTTGTTCACGCTCGTTAAAGCATTTGAAGAGTCGTCTCTCCAACGGTAGGTTATCTCTTTTTCGGTTCAGATAGACTATTTACAAAAAAGGAACACTCCATCCAATCATGACTGGAAGAGTTCTCTAAGGTATGATTTTATACTTTTTCGAGCCTTATGGACTAAATCATACAAAAAAGGACCCTTTGGAGTCTTCTTCCGTGGTCTTTCAGACTCTCTAAACATGAACGATACCGAGTTTCCTTTCATTGGACTCACTAAATTAAACATTGAGAGACCCATTTTTGGGAACGAACCCCTCCTCTCTCAGGTTCGTAAAACATATGATTTTGGACTTGTCTTCAGACGAGCTATACCAAGTGTTTGTTACCCTCTTTGAAATCGTAAAACCAAAAAGAGGCACTCATCAACCATGATGGGGGAAATGGGAAGGAAATCATTTTTGCAAATGGTAATAGTTTTTCGTTACCTTTGAACATGGAAGTTTTCTGCATATCATTTCAGTCAATTGGGTATTCAACTGATCTCCATGATGATCCACTTTCATGAGTCATGCCACTCCTTTGAGTCTTTCAAAACAATGCATTGTCCACTGTCGCATTGTGTGTTTGTCCTGTTTAGTCATGCTGCCAATTCTTTTGTCGTGTCTCCCGATGTTCAAAGGGAAGTTGAAGAAGTTTACCTCTGCAGTCAAAACAATCTCTATGTCAGTACTTTTGAGTCAGTCCTATGGTTAATACATTCACATAATTCCAGAACTATGTTCCTAGTTTCATGTCATTGATGTGGGACTCATCATGGCCCTCCTTCGACAAGATTGTTCCCGTCGACATCAACTCCTTATCCGGGAAATAGTCTTAGAAACAAAAACTTAGTACCTTCATATCTGTATGCCTTAATTATAGATTCTCTCGCTCTTGACATAGGTTCACATCATTGACCTTTGATCGATAGAATCGACTGGGCGTTCGACATCAGGACATCTATTCGCACTCAATAGATTGTACTAGGGTAACTTGGGAATCATTGACACCAATGGTGATATCCCTCGCACATGTTAATGGTTCACATCATTGACCAGTAATCAAGTGGTTTCTACCATGTTCAACTTCAGATCATTGTAATCACATGGATAGAATCGTACTTTGTGGAAGACGAGATGAAGACCCTGGTTATTTGTTTAGCACTCATTTCTTTCCCCAGGTTGCAATGGAGTTTTGTATATCTAGCATGGATCCACCTTTGTATGGTCATGGCTATGCTCAAACTTGCATCTATATGACATAGATCTACGTTGTATGTCTTGTAGTTATGTCTGAGTTTGAGTCCTCTATCACATGGATCTACGTTGTATTCTAGTAGCCATGCTTATTTATTCCTCCCATGGATCTACCTTGTATTGATATGCATCCATGAGTTGGTTACTTGTGTCTATGAGTCAAAAATATTGATGTACTACAGATGCGTACTTGACGACATGCTTTGATTGAGCTGACATTTTCACCTCGAAGTGACAACTTGTTCTCTCAAAGATCTCGTTTATCCTATCCCTCTAAGTCTCATGCTTTGGGGGGCATTCTGTTATACCCAAATCCTGTCACCACCATGTGATAAGACCTTTGACTTGCATGTTTTCCCTTAATCCCAGCACTTAGAGTGGAAACCTATGTTGTTTGTCAATTCTACATGAAAAAACTCAGCACCTCGTTTCCCCTGTGGCCCATGAGCGGTACCTTGAATTAATCCCTTTTATTCCAACGGAAGAAGACGAGGTGCCTGATCTGAATACTAGTTTATACGACAAATCTAAAAAGAGAATTGTTAGGAGAACGGAGAAGAAAGTGAACATTGGAGGAAAGAAGGGATTTATGGTAACTGAGAAGACAATGGTGTTAGAATAATCAACCCATAGTTGGCTACCTTAGACATTAATTAATCCATTTTTGTCTTATTTGCCTAGTT
Organism: Pseudotsuga menziesii; assembly: GCA_001517045.1. Taxonomy (NCBI): domain Eukaryota; kingdom Viridiplantae; phylum Streptophyta; class Pinopsida; order Pinales; family Pinaceae; genus Pseudotsuga; species Pseudotsuga menziesii. The sequence goes on from LPNX010167952.1 coordinate 108,575, forward strand.
TCCTATATTCCACTCTACGCAAGTTGTCTTCCACATGTCCTAGAAGTCAAAATTGATAAAAATTAGTCATGGAGCGCTTGGGAAACCTCTTGGAAACCATATCTAGCATGTCTTCTTTATTCTAGATCCTCCCTAGTGCATATCTGCTTTTTCTGCTAAGTTGCCTGCTTTATTGAGATTTATGGCAAAAGGGAAAGTAAGACTAGGTGTAGTTGACTTGTTTTTTTCCCTCATCATCCTCCATCCTTTTGTCCTAATAAAATCATGTATGAGTTGTCTTTCCATCCCTTATTAGCTTTCCTACTTTACTTTGACAATTCGTGAGCCTCTAAGTGGATTTGGAAACTTCTTTATGCACCTATGGGGAATTTGACTAGATTTAGTAGGCCTATTTTTTGACTATTTCAAATGGCATCCTTATGCATTCAAATCTCTCATGTAATTATATGTTGCAGCAACCTATTACTTCATAAGTTTGGCTATTGTACACTTATTCAATGCAGATTAGTGTTATGCTCCAATTTCAGTCTCCTTTGTTTGTAATTTTGCATGTTTGATTAGCAATTTTGTGAGTGCAATTGTTCTATCACTTGGGTTCAATTTCCACATGGTATCAGAGCCTTTGTAGATCAATTTCTCTCCTTCCATATTTCTATTTCAAGTTCAACATATTGACTGGGAGCATATTCTGCTGACTGAAGGGCACAGTTTCTGAGCTATGGATCAATCTTAGAAGACCATCTTGACTCCATTTAATTTATTTGAATGGAAAGCGGAGATGGAGATACTATTGAGAGTGAAATTTCTCTATAGGGTGACTATGGAAATTGAGGCAGGTCCCAATGCAGCTGCAGAGAAAATTAAATGGCACAACAGGAGGGATGAGGCCTATGGTCTTTTGTGTCTAAGCATATCAAGAGACCTCCTCTTCCATCTTGATGGATTGACATCACCTAATGAAGTATGGGAGAAGCTTGTAGATATTTTTGGTAAGATAGATGAGATGAGAGGGCATCAAATCAAGAATGAATTGATCTCTTTGAGTCACGGTAGCTTCGAATCCCTGCAACTCTACTTTTCCAAGTTTAAATCCCTTGTTTTGCAGCTAAAATAGTGTGGAATTGAAAAGAAGGAAGAGTAACTAGTTTTGGCCATACTCTCAAAGCTTGTCCCTGACTATTCAGTGTTTTCTTTGACCTTCCATGCCACCAAGTTGACAACTCGAGCCTGGAAGATGCCTAAGGTTGTAAAGTTCATGGAATCCCTCACACAAGAACAACATAAATTGGTGATGATGGGCACCATCAAACCTTCCAAAGACCAAGATTTGGTTGCTGGAGATTCGAGGGTGGATTCAAAAGGCAAGAATAAAGCTAAGAAGCCACCTAAGCAAAAGACAGACAAGAACAAGTCTCAAGAAAATTCCCAAGGCTCCAAGAAGAACTTCCAGAAGAAGAAGAACAAAGGAGAAATGAGCAAGTGTGCATACTGCAGTAAGGGCTATCATCCTGAAAGCTCCTGCATGAAGAAGCAAATTGACATGTTGATCCAACTCTTGGAGAAGAATAACATCTCCCTTCCTGATTGCTCAAAGAATAGGGAAGGAGGATCAAATTCAGAGGATAGAGAGAGATTACATGCTTTGGTTGCTGGCACATCAAGCTCACCTAGCTTCATCATAGACTTTGGAGCTTCAAGACATATGGTTTCAACCAAGGAGGCATTCTCCTCTCTTGACATATCAAAAGGTACACCAATAGTGCTAGGAGATTATTCTCTCACTGACAGTTTGGGGAAAGGAAGGATTGATCTTGACCATGGTAAGTTCAGTAATGTATTGTATGTTCTAGGTCTTGCCTATAACCTCTTGTCAGTGTATCAGATGAATCACACAGGGTCTCCAAAGAAGGTCATCTTCTCCCCTGATGATGTTGAGATCATAGATATCTCGAATGGTAAAGTCATTGCAAAAGGAGTTGTAGATCACACTTCGAAGGTATACATGTTTTCACATTTTCTACCCTACTCAAACCCCTCTGTTATTATGATTCATGCTAATGAGGCAAGCAATATTTGTCATGAAAGATTTAACCATCTTAACTATAAGTATCTTTCTGATCTAAGTGAAAAAGAAATGTTCATAGGGTTACCAAAGATTAATTTTTCCAAGGGATTCTGTCACTGTTGTATCCTAGGAAAACACCCAGAGCATAAATTTGAGAGAGCTAGTCATGAGAGAACCTATACACCTCTTGAGTTGATCCACAGTGATGTTGCTGGTCCATTTCCTCATATGTCAATGATTCAAGCCAAATATGCATTGACCTTCATAGATGACCTTTCCAGGTATTGTTGGGTTTACTTCCTGAAGCATAAGTCTGAAGTTTTTTACCTCTTCAAAGTATTTAAGGCCTTGGTTGAAAACCAGTCTGGGAGGAGACTCAAGATCCTTAAATATGAAAATGGTGGTGAGTATGTCAATTCTGAGTTCATTCAATATTGTAAAGATGCAGGTATTCAGATGCAGCACTCAATCCCTTACACACCACAGCAAAATGGTGTTGTTGAGAGAAAGAATAGATCATTGAAGGAGATGGCAACCTGTATGATGGAGGCTAAGACTTTGCCACCAAAGTTTTGGGCTGAGGCTATAAATTGTGAATCCTATATCTAGAATAGGGTGCATCATAAATATCTTGATGGTATGACTCCTTTCGAAGCTTGGAGTGGGCACAAGCTAGATGTGACCCATTTAAGGATTTTTGGCTCAAAGTCTTGGGCTAGAATTCCAACTGAAAAGAGAAAAGATTTGCAGACCCAAAGCCAAGAGTGCCTATTTGTTGGGTATTCTGAAGACTCAAAAGGGTACAAGCTAATAAACTTGAGCACAAACAAATCCTTCATTGAAAGGAGTGTTCAGTTCCAAGAAGAGCTTTTAGCAGCAGTTGAAGTTGGAGAGTCTTCTTCACCACCAGAACCATTGAATGTAAGTGAAGAGACAAATGAGTTTGCTGATTCTGATATGTCTGATAAAGATGATTTAATTTCATATCTTGATATTCCTACCAAATGAAAATGGGCAGCAGAGACTATTCATGCAGCTGGGGAACTAGCCGAAAATCCTAGTGATCCTAGGAGGACTAGATCTCAGTTTGAGAGTGCCCTGTGTATGAAAGACCCTTTGTTTGCAGAGAAGTGATATATGATGGTTGAATTATACCCATAGACATATGAATATGCAACACATGGTCCAAGATGGCAAACAGCCATGAAAGAATAATTCAGCTCGCTCCATAATAACAACACTTGGGAACTGGTTGATCTTCCCCCAGGGAGGAAGCTAGTTCAATGTAAGTGGGTTTTCAAAACTAAGTTTGCTGCTGATGGTTCAGATTTGAAATATAAGGCCAAATTGGTAGCCAAGGGCTACTCACAGGTACATGGTATTGATTACAATGAAACCTTTGCACCAGTGGAAAAGATGGACTCCATCAAGCTAGCCTTAGCCATTGCAACTTCGAAGCAGTGGGAGGTACATCACATGGATGTGAAGTGTGCTTTCCTAAATGGAGATATCATTAAAGAGATTTACATGCAGCAATCTCAAGGTTTTTTTACTAATCTATCTTTTGTGTGCAGGCTAAATAAATCATTGTATGGGCTTAAGCAAGCCCCCAGGGCTTGGTATGCCAAGATTGATGGCTTTCTGCTGTCATTGAGTTTTGTTAGATGAAAATCTCATCCTAATGTTTATTTGAAGATGATTCATGGTTCTTTGATGATTATTGTCTTGTATGTGGATGACCTTCTGATTACAGGAATTTCAAAGAAAGAGATTGCCTCCTTGAAGGATGCAATGAACCATGCATTTTCTATGACTGATTTGGGGTTGTTGAGCCAATTCTTGGGTCTCAAAATTGCTCAATCCCAACATAGAATAAAAGTACATCAGTCCAAGTATGCTTTATATTTGTTGAACAAGTTCAACATTAAATATTGCAAGCCAAGCAAGACTCCCTTCCTTTCAGGAGTTAAGCTTGAAGAAGCAGGTTCTTCTCCTATGGTAAATAATACACTGTATAGGTAGTTGATTGGGTGTTTGCTTTACCTTACACACACTCGACCTGATATTTATTATGCAGTAAGAGTGGCCTCAAGATACATGGATGAGCCTCATGAGATCCATTGGAGAGAAACCAAAAGGATCCTTAACTTTGTTCAGGGAACAAGAACTCATGGGATCTTCTACAAAGCTAAATCTCATCTTGATTTGATTGGGTTTACTGACAGTTATTGGGCAGGTGATAACACAGATCAAAAGTCAATATCAGGATATGTGTTCATGCTTGTTGAAGGACCAATCAGCTGGTCAAGCAAGAAATAGAGTGCCATAGAACTCTCATCTACAGAAGAAGAGTACATAGGAGTTGTAAATGCAACAACTCAATGTTTATGGTTACAGGGAATACTTGGTGAGTGTGGCTTCGAATCAGAGTTTTAAACTATTATCTATTGTGATAATCAGAGCACCATTCCAATTTGCAATGATCCAGTTTAGATACAGAGAACCAAACACATTGAGATCCATATGCACTACATCAGACAGCTTGTGGATGATGGCACCATTCACCTACTCTTTTGTGCATCTTCAGAACAAGTAGCAGACATCTTCACCAAAGTTTTTTGTGAGAAGACATTCAGCAATCTCAAATCAATATTGGGGATTGCTAATCATGCTATGAAGCATGATTGATGACAAGATTTTTAAATTTTGTTTTACTGTCCATGTTTGAGGGAGGATTTTTCCACTGGGTTTTTGCCTCTTTCCTTGGTTAAATGGACATGCAGTATGTAAAGGGTGACTAAGCCTTGTTGTTAGGCCCTATATTTTTCTGATATTTAATCATAAATTTAGGCTTAAGGGGGGGTGTTAGAATAATCAACCCATAGTTATCTACCTTAGACATTAATTAATCCATTTTTGTCTTATTTTCCTAGTTTCCTATAGTCCACTCTATGCAAGTTGTCTTCCACATGTCCTAGAAGTCAAACTTGATAAAATTGAGTCATGGAGCGATTGGGAAACCTCCTGGAAACCATATTTAGCATGTTTTCTTTATTCCAGATCCTCCCTAGTGCATATCTACTTTTTCTGCTGAGTTGCCTGCTTTATTGAGATTTATGACAAAAGGGAAAGTAAGACTAGGTGTAGTTGACTTGTTTTTTTCCCTCATCATCCTCCATCCTTTTCTCCTAATAAAATCATGTATGAGTTTTCTTTCCATCCCTTATTATCTTTCCTACTTGAATTTTCCAATTCGTGAGCCTCTAAGTGGATTTGGAAACTGTTTTATGCACCTATGGGGGATTTGAATAGATTTAGTAAGCCTACTTTTTGACTATTTCAAATGGAATATTTATGCATTCGAATCTCTCATGTAATCATATATTGCAGCAGCCTATTACTTCATAATTTTGGCTATTGAACACTTATTCAATACATATTAGTGGTATGCTCCAATTTCAATCTCCTTTGTTTGTAATTTTGCATGTTTGATTAGAAATTTTGTGAGTGCAATTGTTCTATCACTTGGGTTCAATTTCCACAAGTGGTTCATGGTAATGATAAAGATCCAAGACTAATGTCAAGGAATGGTGTAGCCACAGCCTTAGCTACCGAAGACAATGTTGATAAAATAATGACAGATTTGGAACAATCTCGGAAGAAGATTGCTCAATTAAAAGAAACCCTAAAAAGGGAAAGAGATGAAATTCAAAGTCTAAAGAGAAAGTACTAAGACATGCTTGGTGAGATTGAGGAGTCTAAGGAAAAATTCCAAACCTTGCATTCATACAAGGATGCTTTGGTATTATCAACAAACATCATTGAAGGAGAGAAGAAAGACCTAGAGAAGCAGATCATAGAAGCAGTGCAGAAAGGGGATATGGAAAAAAAAATAGAGGAGTTGGAAGCCCGGAACCTTTCACTGAAAGAACAATTGCAAGTAGCGGAAGAGAAGCAAATGGACATCACTCCATTCATAAATTTATCCTTGAGGTTACAAAAGGAGATTAATCAAGTCTTGTTGAAACTTGCGGATGAAATGTATAAGGTGAAACAAATGGAGGACAGATTAAAGGAAATAAATCTCAGCTCAACACAATTCCAAAGAAGATTATTAGATGTGATAGAGCTGGTAAAGAATTGGTTAGATTGAATAGAAACCCATTCAAAATTTCCAGCTGACATTGCCCAAAAACTAGTAGGAGGTCTAAAAATGGAGAGACCCATACTAAATTTTGGTTGTAAAACAACAGTCAGGTTGAACACAGCTATTGAAAAATGCGCAGAGTTTTACAAAGGTATACAACTAGTTCATCATCAATGCCTGATTCTAACAGACACCTCATATCAAGTTTTCCCGGTCAGAGGAGAGAATCTACAGAATTTGCAAGAGAGGCTACGAAAGGAAGAGGACAGCCTAGCAAGACTTGAAGTTGTTAGTGAAAAGGATATAGAGACCTAGATTATACAAGCATCAGGTCACCAGCTTAAGTTAGAAGAATCTTTGGGTCAAAGCACTCCCAAAATGAAGGAAATAGATTCCCATCTGTCCAAACATGAGGTAGCAGTTCGCGTACTGGAACCTGCAGAGTATAAAGCCATCAGTGAACAAGCACAAGCGTGGGATGTTTTTATTAAAACAAAACTTGGGCCCACTTAGTTGGCTTATTCAAAAAATTGATAAATTATGTAATATTTTGTATTTATCCTTTTTTCTAAGTGCATGCACTAGAAGACAATTTTTTGTAAAGGAAGAGTCAAGGGAAGCCCAAAAGGCTAAGGGGGAAACTCAAGGGGTTTTTTTTTGTATAAATAGAGGTGAAATAGATGTAGGAGAGGACCTTTTTTCATGTTATCTTTCTAAAATGTTATTGTAAGAACAACTACTTCCTCTTATAATAAAGAAGATATATTTTCTGTTGGAGAAGGCACTGTGGAGTCTCAAATGCTTGCCATAGATTGGTTGAATGTTGAACTACTTCTGTTTCACATTTTTCTATGAACTGTGAGATCATTCTAACTTATGAATTATTTCATGTTATGAATGTTTTCCTGTTTATTTCTGTGAAACTTCCGCAGTATATTTGAGTAATGAATGTTTTAACTGACAATGAACTATCTCTTTGTTTATCTTTCTACTTATATTCATGTATTCTAAAAAATGAACGGCCATCTGTAATATTCTAAATGCATGTTTTATAGTACATTCCTCATCATTAATTACAATATTTCTCCCTAGGGATATGTTAGATAGAATTAGTTAGCATTAGTATAAATTGTTCTTTGTTTATGATTTAGAGGCGAAAAAGGTAAGAAAATAGGTAAGAACCTACGCATCACATTGTGAAACTCTTCGTTATCTCTATCGATTGCACTTAATTAGGCACTTGCATATCATACATAAACATAAAACTAAAAATACACTTAAACGGTGGACCGGGCCACAACCAGTAAAACAAGCTTTAAACCATTACTTGACCTACGGTAGCCGAACCGCAAACTGGATGGATTCCCCATACCAAACAATGACAAGATAATTGGGAACGCTTATTTGGGAGAATCCCTACTATTGTTTCCTGGGATTTTCCAAGCCTCAATAGTTTTGGCACTAGAAGGAGGGCCACCAGTGCATGGTTGGCTGAGGAAGTTTGTTTTCTCGAGAATAATCCACTAGTGACAGTTCTAAAACCAGTATCCCTCAAAGACCTAGTCCTAAAGAAAAAGTCACAGAGTATCTCTATCCCTTTGATAACGAGGTGGTTGATGATTTAAGGAGAATTACAAGGGAATATGCAAAGAAGATTGGAGGATTACCCATTATTCCTGCTTTGCTGAGAAGAGAGTTTATTAAGAAAGACCGTCCTTACTTAGAGAACTCAGTATTAGTGGAAGACCTTGAAGAACTGGTAGAAACAGCCCTGAAAGAAGTTGTGCAACCTCTAGATCAGTTGGGACCAGATTCCCCTCATTTCTCACCTTTTCGAACCCCTGTCCAGTCTCCTCCTCAATATCGACTCAAAATCATGGAAAATGTGAATGAAAATCAGCCTCCTCCACCACCTGCTTGGAGGGCTAGATATCCTTTGAACCTTACCCCTCCATTGCATGCTATGCCACATAATTTTGACAATTCATTGCCCAAATTTGAACCAAATGAAGGAATTCTTGTGGATGATTATTTGCAGAGTTTTTATTTGGATTTTAAAGGTTTACAAGCAGCAGAACATGAAGCTGTAGTCTGCAGATTGTTCCCGCATACTCCTAAGGGAAAATCAAGCTCATGGTATTTTTCCCTGCAGGAAAATTCAATTACAAATTGGAATACCTTTGAGAGATTGTTTAGAAACAAATATGGAATCCAGAAAACTCACGTTGCTTTAGTGAAAGGATTAATTGCCCTAAAGAAAGAAAATAAAAAAGGGTGCATAACTTCACTCAGAGGTTTGTTGCCTACATGAATAACTTTGATTCAACTGACAAACTAACTGAGCACGCCCTAATTGAGTATTACACCTCAGCTTTTAGTCTTGACTTAGCCATGTTTGTCAAAAGATCGGTTAGGCCCACCTTAGCAGAGACTTATGAAGAAGCTGAGAAGGTGGAGGCCAAAATGGAGAGTATATACCAGTATCTGGTACAATCAAAAGAGAAAACTTATGGAAACAAAAAACCTCTATTATTAACTAAACCTAAAGATGAGCGGTCACAAGAGTTAGATGGTGTGGTAAAAATGATGCAAAAATCATCAAATAGAGTAATTGATCTGGAAAAGGAGAAGGAGGCCCATAAACAATACACACCCTATTATAAAAAGAGAGATGATAATGGTCATCCCAAACCTCCCTCACATAGTCCCTTAGCTCTAAATTTGATAGAGGTGGGAATGGATAATTTTTGTACATTCCATCACCAGCCTCACTTTGGCAAAAATTTCCCACAGTGGATAAATTCTATAACTTTAGTGATGAACCAGTTATTGGATTCCAAGTTAAAGAAAACTGTGGATGAGAAAGAGAAAGGTCATGAACCGATAGAAACCCAAGAAGAAGACACTTTGGTTTTATGGGATTGTGTTTCCATGTTTAATGTAGAGGACAAATATCTCATTGAGGGAGAAGAAATACCAGAGACAAATGTTACAACAAGGAGTCAGAGCTCATTGAAACAAGATAACATGATACTGCTGAAGATATAAAAACTTCAGGAGAACATGAAAAAAATAAAGAATATACGCAAAATGTTAACATACCTGAGTTTGTCATCTCAAACCAGAGTCCCAAGAAAGTCAATAATTGCCGTAAATTCTACCGAAAATAAAATTGGGAATGTCAAGAAGAATTCCACTAAACATGCAATGGGATATGACATTGTAGAAGATATTAAAAAGACTAAAGAAAATATCTCCTTGTTTGAAATATGTAATCTACCCCAACAAAAGGAAAAGATGTTAATGGCACTTGAGACACCTATGAAGGAACCCCATAATGATAACCAAGCTGATGAAGAGATTGGTGAGGAAATTTTAGGAGGAAAGTCTAAATATAGAACTCCGGTAATCCTCCTTACTTTTGAAATTTTCAATTACAACGTGCATAATTGTCTGGTGGACTCTGGAGCATCAATAAATGTCATGCCACTTTCAGTTTGTGAGAAAATAAATGGTCAACCTAAGCCAACTCTAGGCCAAGTTATCCAATTGTATAGGACTGCAGTGAAAGTGATAGGAGAAATGGAAGATGCACTTATATGTTTATCAGTAGATGAGAGGGTCTGTCAGTATATAGACATTGTTGTAGCAGATATCCCAGACGCCTATGGTTTGGTTTTGAGCCGAGATTGGGCAACAAAATTGGAAGGATATTTTGCATCAGATTGGTCACATGTATGGTTACCTTATAAAGGTTTTCATAATCAAATAAAGGTTTTAAGGGAACCTCAGATGAAGCACAACGTAACTCAGTTGGAAGGAAAGAATGAACCGGTTAATTATGTTATGGGAAACTATTTTCTTGAGCTTGAACCGGGAAATTACCAAGCTGAAGAAGTCAGTAACATATCAGATATCCAACTCGATCTCCTTCAATTCTCATGGGTTGATAATATTTATTGTAATATAGTAGAGTTAGTCTCAGATGTAGTTAGTATTTCAAGTTCAGTAGGAGTAGGAAGATTTTGGATTCTTTATTTTGACGGTTCCAAAACCATGGAAGGATCAGGAGCTGGCTGTGTCCTGATTGATCTAGAGAAAAATAAATATTTTCTTTCATGTAGATTAGAATTTGAGTGTATAAATAACACAGCTGAATACGAAGCATTAGTCCAAGGATTGAAAAAAGCAATGGAATTAAAAGTAAAAAATCTAAAAGTGTACGGAGATTCCGAAATCATTGTTAAACAAGTTTGAAACAAGATTTATTGCATATCACCACATTTGAAGACTTACCAAAATGAAGTTTGGGATTTATTAACAAATTTTCTTGCATTCAATATTTCTTCAATTCCTAGAGTAAAAAATGGAGCAGTTGACTTGTTAGCTACTTCAACTGCAAGGCTGGTACCTACAAATAACATATGTTCAATTGAATTTCTTTTCAGGCCTTCTGTTCCAGACAACATCACCAATCTGAGGGTGTTTGATGATGATTAGAAAATATTGGAATGTCTAATGAATGATGATGAATTTAAAGGAGCCATAATAGATGATGAGGAACATCAAGCAAACCTCCAGAATGAAAATTTCATTCATAAAGGAGTCAAAAATTTGGAGCAGATGTTCGATCTAGACAACAAGTTTAGAAAACTAGCAAATGTTAATAAACACATCTCATCTTTTCAATTCGATATAATAAATCTAGCGTAAGAGGCTGAACCCAAATATGTGAATTTGGGGAAGTGTTGTTCACCCGGGGAGAGGAATAAATCCACCAGTTTATCTAGACAATACAAAGATGTATTTGCTTGGACCTACAAAGACCTAAAAACTTATGACACCAAAATTATACAGCATGTTATTCCAATCAAAGTTGGGGTCAAACCCTATCAACAGCCTCTAGGAAAGATGCATCCCAAACTAGAACCCCTAATTCAAAGCAGGGTGAAAACGCTTCTGGACACTAAGATCATATTCAAAGTTAGACATTCAAAATGGGTCTCAAACTTGGTGCCAGTATGAAAGAAGTCTAGAGAGATCAGACTTTGTGTTGATTTCAGGAATTTAAACCATGTGCCAGATAAATATAATTACCCTGTCCCATCCATGGAATAGATACTAAAAATGGTCTCAGGTTCTGAGTTGTTCTCTTTGTTAGATGGATTCTCATGCTATAACCAAGTGCTAGTAGCGGAGGAAGATAGTATCAAGACCACCTTCAAAACCAAGTGGGGAACTTTTGCATATAGGAGAATTCCCTTTGGACTTATTAACACTGGAGAAACTTTCCAAAGGGATATGGATATAGCTTTCCGTGGTCTGATTAGCCGGAGTGTTGTGGTCTATTTAGATGACGTTACGATATTTTCTAAAAAGAGAGAAGAACACGTGTTTCATTTAAAACAAATTTTCGAACGTTGTAGAAAATATGGAATTTCTTTAAATGCTAAAAAATGTGTGTTCACTGTTACCGAAGGAAAGCTATTGGGTCATGTTATTTCGAAAAAAGGGATCTCAATAGACCCAGAGAGAATTAAAGCAATAGAACATATCCCTTTACCCCATAATATAAAAGGTATGCAGTCTTTTATGGGGACAACTAATTTTGTGTGAAGGTTTGTGCCAGACTTTGCTCAAATAGTCAAACCTTTGCAACAAATGATCAAGCAACGTGTTCAATTCAAGTGGACTGATTCAGAGAAGGATGCATTTAACAAGATCAAGACATCCATATCTCATGCACCATCACTGAAAAGTCCCAACTCCGAAAAGGATTTTATCTTGTACACTTTTTCTTCAGATGATTTATTAGCAGCGGTGCTTACACAAAAAGAAAAAGGGGGAGATAAGTACCCCATATCGTTTATTAGCACTGGTATGCAAGGGGATGAATTAAACTATCCCACAGTTGATAAGCAAGCCTATGCAATTTTTAAAGCGGTGAAGAAATTCAGACCGTATATACGTAAGAACCGTACCAAGGTACTAGTTCCGCACTCGGCGGTCTGATATATTTTTGTACAAAAAGAGTTGGGAGAAAGAAGAGGTAACTGGGTAACGGCCTTGCAAGAGTATGATCTAGAATTCAAACCAAAAAAACATACTTAAAGGACAAGGGCTCTGTAAATTGATGGCTAAGAGTGAAGACAATGAAGATAACAATTGGGATAATGAAGCTGAATTACACATGGTGGATGTATGTCATTTATTCACAGCTCCAGACTCATGGTATAGATATTTAATTCATTATCCTCAAGAAGGATATTTTCCAGAACATTGGAATCCCAAGCAAAGGATAGAATTACGCCTAAAATCAGCCTTATATCAGATTATTGATGGAGTATTGTTTAGGAAAAACTACGATGGATTTTTTCTTAGATGCTTGGAACGTGAAGAATTGCATGATGGACCTGCTGGAGGTCATTTATCAGGAGATACAATAGCACACAAGATTTTAAGAGCCAGATATTTTTGGCTGACTTTGTTTAAATATGATCACGCTCATGTTAGGAAATGTGATACTTGTCAAAGGAGTGGTGGAAGACAAGCAAAGGCAGCGGGACCTTTGAAACCAGTTATTATTTCAGAACCATTCAAGCAATGGGGGATTGACATTATCGGAGAGATCAATCCAAATTCTTCATTGCAGCATAAGTACATCCTCACAGCAACAAACTATTTCACCATATGGGTAGAAGCCATTCCATTACGAAAAGTGAATGAAGATGCAATTATGGACTTATTGCAAGACCATATTATGACCAGGTTTGGAGTTCCAATTTCCCTGGTTTTTTATAATGCTTCATATTTTTCATATATTAAATTGACTTCATTTGCAAATGAAAAAGAAATTAAGCTACATTATTCTGCTAACTACTATCCACAAGGAAATGGTTTGGCAGAATCTACAAATAAAAACCTCAATAGGATTTTGAAGAAAATGGTCATAGAAAATCAAAGGAGTTCGCACCTAGATTTGCCTAATGCACTCTGGGCTAATAGAGTCACACCCAAGAACTCCTTAGGTGTGTCACCCTACACTCTCGTCTATGGGAATGAAGCTATATTGCCTCCTAATATTATGTTGCCATGCTCTAAACTAGCCCAAGACTCTAGAGGAACTAACAATGCAGTTCTGCAAATCTGAATCCATAATCTGCTAAAGTTAGAGGAGTCTAGATCCAAAGCAAGAGAGAGGTTTAAACATAAACAAGAGATGGTGAAGAGATGTTTTGATAAGCACATATCCTGGAAAAGGGAATTTGAAGTGGGTGATTTGGTTCTTAAGTGGTGTTGGAATATAATCCGTCGGGATTATATGTTATTGTAAATATTAGGAATATGAAGAGACTCTCGGATGTGTGATCCCAAGAGTCATCGTAGATGTATAAATAAACGCATTCTATGGAGAAATAATAAGTATTCGGGAGTTATTCCACCTGACAGTGGTATCAGAGCAATTCATAACTCCTGCATGTACAGTCTGCATTCTGCTGCTATCTGCACCCTGGGCTTTCCTCAGTCTGCATATTGCATGCATTGGTTTATGCGCTGGCTGCTCTATCATTCATGAGTGATGTGATAGTATCTCTCTGAGCTGAATGATTCACCCTCCTCCTCTTGCATATTTTTGTTGAGGCTTTGCCTTTGTGGAGACTGCATGTTTGATGCATAAATATTGTTGCGTCGTTGCCTTAGTGGAGAGATTGTTAGATGCGTAAATATTGTTGCGTCGTTTCCTTAGTGGAGAGATTGTTAGAGCTGTGCTTCAGCTCATGGTGTGTGGGCGTTCTCCTTTGAAGTGTGTGAGCACCCTCCAGCTACTGCATATTCTCTAAGTGCATATTATTACTTGCATGCCATTCAAATATCTCATTTCATCGACTAAACCCTAATTTTTGTCCATGCATTTCCTCTACGTGTTGGAGTCTGCCCATTATCTATATGCGTTCTACACCTTAATCTTCTTTCCACCAGCATGAAGTGTGAGACTCCCATTGTGGAGACTATAGTGACCTAGTCTGCTCGAAGGTCGAGTTGCTTCTAATTCGAATTGATAGATCTTTACATTGGGTACTGTAGCTGCTTGCCACTGCTGAGAATGACCTCGAAAACACAACTGGTGAATCATTGCAGAAACGTGGTTGATTAAAGGTGTTAGATACTTGAGACAGAGATTGTTTATTGCTAATCGGTTTTACATACAGATATTGTCATTGTATTGCTCACTTGCGTATTGGCAATAGTCATGAAGATTAGTATCTTGAAGATTGACTGCTCGTGAAAAGTGATATAGTCTTTCCTGGAGAGTTGCGGCCAGCTCCTGGACTTGGTGTCCTCTATGACTAGAAATTTACCACAGTGTTGTGTGCAACATAGGTATCGCAAGGAGGAAGTAGCAAAATATAAAATTTAAGCTCCAGCTCATGTTGGTTTGTTTGCTCCAGTTGATGTGGTTTGTATCCATCTCAAACATCTTTCTTTCAAAGGACAATTTAATTTTTTTGAAAACTGGTATATGATGGCCTCCTGTTGCGAGGTGGAGATTTCATCGTGGGCTGCGTTGGAGGTTCCCGGGAGACTATTGATGTGTATTGCTAAAGACTAACTACATATCCATTTTGTGTTGGATTGTTGTATGGACTGCATCTTCCTGTTTTGTTGCGACTGTCTTGAGACTGTGTGGTCACCACCTACGTACTAGTGTGACCTTGATCATTTTACATCAATCCAAGAGAAATAAATTGTGTAGAATTCATTGATGACCTTGGCACATCAACAATAAGATTATTGCATTGCAAGAAACTTGCATCAACCTGCTTTTCTTTGACCTGGGACCTGCTCCTTTGCGTTGGTGAGAGATTGTTTTCTACTAGTTTGAAAGCCATTGAAAGCATATTTAAAGTTGGTATTGTAGGCTTGAGAGGATTAAGTTTGTATTTCAAATTTTGTATGACAATAGCAGAGACATTGACATTGTTGTAAAGCTTGAGGAAGGTGGCAGAGACTTAGACCTGCACCTTTACTCTTTCTTCTTTTTTCTCCTATTGTTTTAGTTGCAAGATTCAATCATAGAAGATGCAATCTATAGCATCTGTAGTTGGTGCCACTCTCACTGGCAAAGACACTTATCCAAAATGGTGGAGGAAGATCAAATCTACCTTCATCTACAATGACCTTTGGGACGGTATTTGCGAAGGCACCACAATAGAGACAGAAGCTGGAGGGCCCATAACCAAAGACCCATGACCTCCAGAGTCCGAGAGAGAGAAGGCCATTTGGAAAATAAAAGACAAGAAATATTTAGCGGTAATCAATGCCACAGTCAGTGAAGAGGTGAGCCAGCACATATTGCCTACAAAGTCATGTTTTGAAGCACTAACAACATTAAAAGATCTGTATGATTCACACTCTGAAATGGAAGTTATTCAACTAATGCTAAAACTATTCAGTTTAGAAGTAAAAGACAATGATCCCATGTTACTTGCCTCTGAAATCAAAGCTATCATGCACAAGATTCAAGCCACTGGTATGAAACCAGATCTTCCCCTTGCAGCATTTGTAAAATCGTTGTATCCTTCTCACTCCAACTATCTTAAGTCGTTGCAAGCAAGTGACAAGTTCAAATCACTAACATTTGACACCCTGGTAGAGAAGATAGCTGACAGAGAGAAAGCTTTTGGTAAGAAGACAACCGAGCATTCTGGAGAATCACTTTACTTTGCTCAAAAAGAAAAGAACCACACGAAAGACCAATCCAAAGATCATCCCAAAGGAGAAAGCAGCAAGAGAGGCAGAGGAAGAAGAAACTTCAGAGGTAGAGGAGGCAGAAACAACTCCAGCAAAAGATTAGATTTGAAGTGCAAGCATTGTGGAAAGATTGGACACACAGCAGATCAGTGTTGGGCTTCGTGGGACTCCATCAAAGACAGACATAACCAGAATAAAGATGACAATAAGAACCAAGATGCTAGTAAATCTTCAGATTCTGCTCATTGTATTGTTGCACATTGTAATATTGGTATTAATGAAATGACTTCACTTTCATCTTACACAGATTGTTGGCTACTTGATACTGGTGCAACATCACACATGACTTTTAGAAAAGACTGTTTTGAAGAACTTAATGAAACAATAAATGGCATAGTTTACTTTGTAGATGAGTCAAGTCTTAAACCAAAGGGAATGGGCACCATTTGGCTGAAGATGCCTGCATTCCCTGATTTCTTGTTGAAGAATGTTCTTTATCTTCCAGAGTTGCAAAGAATCCTGCTGTCCTTAGTGCAGATTCGACAGCAAGGCCATTCCATCCACATGTTTGATGGAATCGTAGAAATAAGAAAGTCCTCTGACAACCAAGTCATCATGACTGGATACGAAGATGGGAAGCTACTGAAGCTAAAGGGTTCATCTGCAAAGGTTCAAAACTATGCCTACATCTCTCAGCATGGAGAAGGTAATTTGTCATCAAGTTTATTGTGGCATGCAAGATTTGGTCATCTGAATTATAACAGTCTTCGTTTGTTGAGAAAGAATGGTGTATTTGGTTTGCCCACCATTCCCAAAGAGAAGAGCAAATGTGATGCATGTATATTAGGGAAACACAGTAAGCTTCCATTCCATGAATCTAATTTTAGAGCAAGTAGGAAATTAGAATTAGTGCATTCTGATTTATGTGGCCCAATGCCAACTTCTTCTGCCAATGGGAATAAGTATTTTATGACCTTTGTTGATGACTACTCAAGAATGTGTTGGATTTACTCATTAAAGACAAAATCAGAAGCATTTCAAACATTCAAGGACTTTCATGCATTAATAGAAAAACAAGCACAATCTAAAATTGGTACACTTCATACTGACAATGGGAAAGAATACACTTCAAATGCTTTTGAAGATTATCTTCGCCAACATGGAATTGCACATCAAACTACAGTTCCCTACAATCCTCAACAAAACGATGTAGCACAAAGAATGAACAGAACCATAATGAATATGGTACGCTCAATGATGTTTTTTAAGAATGTAAAACTAATGTTTTGGGGTGATGCAGTGAAATGTGCAGCCTATTTGAGAAACAGAAGTCCCTCAAATGCTCTTGATAACAAGACTCCACATGAAATGTGGTTTGGCCATCTCCCTTCAGTCAGGCATCCCAGATTTTTTGGTTCCACCTGTTATGCCTTGATTCCAAAGGAACAAAGAAACAAGCTTGGTGCTCGAAGCAGAAAACGCATTTTCCTGGGGTACGAAGAAAACTCCAAGGCATACCGTCTGTATGATGAGGTAAACAAGAAGTTTGTTATTTCCATAGGTGTCATTTTTCTTGAGACTAATAAAAATGACCAGTCCATTGAGAGACAGCTTGATCATTTGGAAAAATATCCTCATCCAAAGAAATATTTTGAAAATGAATATGAAATTCCAAACCTTGAAGGGGGGATTCCTATTCTAGATCAACCTTTGGAATTTCCATATGAAGCACCAACTCCCCTGCATGAAGAAGTTCCCGCTTCTTCACCTAAACAAGAGATTCAACTGGATGATGTGATTGAGAGACTTGGAAGACTCAACCTTGAAGGAAATGAAGCACCACTAGCTGATCAACCAGGACCATCACTGAATATTCCTAAATGGGCCACAAAGACACTTGAAAGTGTCCATCCGAATGAAGTTGGAAAGACAGGAACGAGAAGTTCAAAAAGACATGAAGATGGAGGAGAAGCAAATAATTCAGGTGATGACATGGATGTATCATTTGATTGTGAATTTAATTTATCTGCTAACTTTGAACCAACTTCCTTTGAAGAAGCTTCTACTCGAGTTGAGTGGAAAGAAGCTATGTAGAATGAGTATGATGCACTCATGAAGAATGGAACTTGGAAGCTGGTTGACCCTCCAGTTGGAACCAAACCAATTGGCTGCAAGTGGGTGTACAAGAACAAATACAAATCAGATGGCTCACTTGACAAGCACAAAGCGAGGCTTGTAGCAAAAGGCTATGCACAGAAGGAAGGAATTGACTATCAAGAAACGTTTTCTCCTACAGCAAAATGGGATACCATCCGTACCTTACTCTCTTTAGCTGTTAAGAATGGGTGGAAAGTTCATCAGATGGATGTGAAGACTGCTTTCTTGAATGGAGACTTGAAAGAGAATGTCTTCATGTCTCATCCAGAAGGCTTTGTTGGGAAAGGAAAAGAACAAAAGGTATGCAAGCTTGTCAAATCCTTGTATGGCCTAAAACAAGCGCCTCGTGCATGGTATGAAAAATCAACCGAGCATCTTTTGAAGTTAAATTTCGAACATTTTGATCTTGATGATGCAACATTGTTTATAAATAAAGTTGGAAGATATGTTGTGTATCTTGTGGTGTACGTAGATAATCTTTTGATGACAGGGAACAATGAGAGCTATATAGCATCCATAAAGAAAGATTTGAAAAAGATCTTTGAAATGACAGATATGGGACATCTCCACTATTACTTAGGAATTGAAGTCACTCAACATCCTAAGTACATATTCCTATCTCAGAAAAAATATGTTGGAGAACTACTAGACAAATTTTGCATGACAGAATGCAACCCTATCTCTACTCCAATGGAACAAAAAATGAAGCTCACATCAAGTGAAGGAAAAGAATTTGAGGATGCGACCAAGTATCAACAACTTGTAGGAAGACTTATCTACCTTACAACAACTAGACCAGATATTTCTTATGTTGTTGGCATACTTTCAAGGTTCATGCATAAACCTTGTGAAGGACACTAGTCAGCGGAAAAAAGAGTTCTAAGATACTTGAAGGGGACTCAAGACATTGGACTCAAGTACTCTCAGGTGGATGAATTCAAACTTATTGGGTACTCAGACTCAGATTTTGATGGTGATAAGGAGACAGGAGTATCAACTTTTGGATACACTATGAGTCTTGGATTAGCAGCTATCTCATGGAGATCACACAAACAGTCAGTTCCGGAAGATTCAACAACAGAAGCAGAATATGTGGCTGCAGCTGAAGCAACAAAAGAAATAGTATGGCTCAGGAAGATACTTGAATATTTGCAAGAAAAACAAGAGAACTCCACTCCATTATTGATCGACAATACTTCTGCAATCAAGTTGGCTAAGAATCCCAGATTCCATGATCGAACCAAACACATCAACACAAAGTATCATTTGATTCGACATCATGTAGAGGCCAAGATAGTCCATCTTCGACATTGTTCCACAAATGATCAAGTTGCAAACATCTTCACCAAAGCGCTTGGACGAGAAAAGTTTGAAAGATTCATAAACATGCTCGGACTTACTAACACCCCTTCGGATTAAGGGGGGGATTGTTGGAATATAATCCGTCGGGATTATACGTTATTGTAAATATTAGGAATATGAAGAGACTCTCGGATGTGTGATCCCAAGAGTCATCGTAGATGTATAAATAAAGGCATTCTATGGAGAAATAATAAGTATTCAGGAGTTATTCCACCTGACAAGTGGGATTACCTACATGATGAGAAGGGAAATCACACTAATTTTCAGCAATTATGGATAGGCCATTTTCAGATTGCAGAGAAGTTAGGCCCCTCAACTTACAAATTGCAAGATTTACAGGGGTGGTAAGAGAACTTGCCAGTAAATGGTTTAGTTCTCAAGCCATATTTTTATTAATGCTTTTTGAGTTTTCTTTGTACATAAATAAATGGTTTGATTGTTTTTTGCTTTTCTTTATTTAGATTAGTTCTCTTGATTTAAATTTTACTTGCTTAAGATTTGATTTCTTGTATTTTTTTGGTTCTCTTTGCCTTATGTTTCAATAATCCAGTACAACTTTTGGTTTTGGAGTCCATCGGAGTTATGGATAAACTAAAATCTTTGACCGGGGACTGTTCGCTATTTTCACACATATAATTCTTAAGGATCCTTTAAGATTAGTAGATTATCTGAATAGATTATGAACACATTGAAGTCCTTTTTAATCCCTATAAAATAACTAAGGTCAGAAAAGTATAGAATACTATTTTGAGGCTCCATTCACTTCACACTAAAGTCTGCCCTAGGAGTATAACAGCAAAAGACCCATGGAGAAGAAGCAGGGTAAGCAGTTGTATTATATTTAAATGATCCCATGCCACAAATGAAATCCAAAAGGCTAAAAGAGTCAAAATCTCCCAGGAAGAAAACATATATCAAAAGACATACTGAACAAAATCAGTTTGAATAATATTGCTCAAAAGTTCTTCTCTGTTCGTGAGTTCAAATCAAAATATCTCTCACACAGAAGGACACTATGGATTGAAGAACCTGAACCAAAATTCAAAAAGAAAGCAATCAGGGAGGACTCAAAAGGACAAAAGTCGAGAAGCATCAAAAGAATGCAAAATGGCATGGGAATGAGGAACAAACGAATGTATCGGTTCACCATCTATTACAATCCTATGGTGTCTAAGTTGGAAGTTATCCAAAGGCAAAGGTAAAATAAACTTCATATATTGGCCTTAGAAGAGTTATCGAGACTATGAAAACCTGGTTCCCCTTTTCCATTTGGACCATAATCAATGTTTTAAAGTTCATAAATCTTGTATTCTAGAAAATATAGGCATCTTAAAGAAATATAATAAAATGATCTAACAGGATACCATTAAAGTAGTTGTTGTTTCAAAGGTCAGTTGTTCAGAGATCTGTGTCCGCCAGGTAGTCGCCAATTGTTGCAGCTGCAACAATTATCCCCAAACAAAAATTGATTTTTAGGGCCCTCCGTATTCTTTTAGTTTTTTAGAAGGCTTAGAAAGTCTAGCTTTTCTCACCAAAGTTTGCTTCATGACTTAAAAGTTTGGCAAAAAAGAAAGTCATTTTCCTTATATTGGATGCACTCTTGATAACCTTTCTGATGTATCAGGTGCACAGTGGTCTAGCCAGCCGATGTTCCCTATAAGTAGCATTTCGAAATTTACTTCTGGCGTATCAGATGTCCTTTTGTCTATCGCATCAGAAAGGTTTTGCCGAAGGCTCCAGGAGCTTAGTCCTGAGTTGCTCTGACACACCGGATCGCCCATCTTTTATCCTTTTTCGATATCTGCAGAATTTTTGTCAACTTCTCACCCGACATGTCGGCTGTCTCTTTCGGAGTTGTCCAAGAACTTAGTGGTTTTCTTATCCGACGTTGTGGACGTGGAGTCTGGAGTATATTTGATGCCTTTCCGCAGCAATCTTTGATACCGATGCGATTTTAGTTGTTTGGCCTGTCGATGGTTGTTTAAGCGTTTCAACTATTTCGGCGCTTTTCGTCCGAGCTCCCGAACCCATTCTTCATAAGTCGTCTGACGCTTTGTATACGCTAGCAAGTTCATTTCTTATGCATGTTTTTCTCATTTGTTTCCCCGTCTGAAATTCCTTTTACCTGCGTTCAATCTTATAAAAGCCTGTCGAGATTGTTTTACGGTCATTGTTCACCGTGTCGTTTGCAAACTGGAGCTAAGGAATTGTTAGTGTCTTAGCGGTTTGTTTACCAACGAAGTTCGCGCTCGTCCAGGTCATCCTCAGAGGTTTCCAGGTAGGATTGTTTCTCCAATCCTGTTGCTTAGAGTTTGTTTTTTTTTACCACGGCTTGATAAGGTTAGGTCATTTTTCTTGTGCCGCGGGGATTATTTCAAGACTACGGTGGTCATATGTTTTTATATGGGGTTTACCCTGGGTTGTTTTAGTTGTGGCCGCCATTTTCTTTCACTTGCAAGCCCTGGTTCCTTTATTTGCAGCCAGCCATGATTTGTTCTCTAACAGTCGTTGAAAGAAAGAGGGCAGGGTGCAAACGAGCGTTTCGTCATCTGCACCGCTCCCTCTTTTCCTTCACCATAGTATAGCATCTTTGCGACCATTGGTCGAGAACAATAAATTTTTCATGGGACGTCGGGGGGTGGGGGGATTCTTTTTCTTCTTAAGGGAAAACCCTGTTTGTTTCATTCAGAGGGTTAGTTGTCCTGGTGTCTTCGAGGTTTTTTCCCGTCGTTAGTATTAATTCCCATGGATGTAAGGCTGTAGTGAAACCCTAGAGCTTGCCCAGTGGAAGTTTTTGCCTGTAATTTGTGTCCGAACCACCTTTGAAATCTTTGTGGTTTTTAGCTTCATATACAGAAAGCACATTTTTGTTTGGGTAAAAGCAAAGTTTTTTAACATGCATTATGATGATTTGGTAATGTTCTGGTTAACATCGGTTATTGATTTTAGTATATAGTTTGCTATTTATATGTGTGAATAGACTAAATCTAATTTGTATGATCAACACAGGCTCGTCATCCACACAGCAACATGCCTCGGAAAAAAAAAAAAAAAAAAAAAAAAAAAAAAAAAAAAAAAAAAAAAAAAAAAAAAAAAAAANTCACGGGTGTTGATCTTGAATACAAATGGGGTGAAATATAGAGAATGATCTCTAATCATAGTGTTCCAGATGCTGAATTGGAGGATTTACCCAGATATTCTAATATCGAAAGATCAGTAATCATAAAGGTGGCCACATGACCCGAGTTTTTCCCTTGTTCAGAGGTAATAGGATGGATACTTCCCAGAGCTTATGTGACAAGGATGATCTTGGCTAACACTGAAGGGAAGGGTTATGCTGCCTATAACCCAGCCTATGTAGCCATGGCCTACCAGTTCCAACACCCTAGAGATATTTGACTGAAGGATGGTTGACAGACCTAAATCTAGATGTTGTGGAAACCGTCAAAAGGATGATGATCCCAAGAAGAATTTTCGTACAAGGCCTTCCGGGGAGTATGAAATTACAAACCTTTGTACTCCATACAGATTGATAGCGTTGATGTTAAACAGGATATTCAGAAGAGCCAATGGAAAGAACTTCAAAATAGGTTGGGTACCAATAATATTTTTTGTGGCTACTCAAGGCACCATCTTCAACTAGGAAAACATAGTATCTAACATTTTGTCTTCCTGCATAAGTGCAGCACTGGGAGGGGTCTCGCAGAAGAAACACGAATTCTATATGAGCTCAGTTTTGGTTGATTGTATTTTATGCATGCAGCCATTCCCAGCTTTGAAATGCCAATGGGACAAGGATAGGTCTCCTGTGTATGCTGCCTATCAATTGTTGTGGGAACACAAGTACTTCAATCACTACAAGAATATTTGTGAATATTTTATCATCTCGTTGTACACATTGATTTTCCTTGTTGAGTGTAATTGCATGTCTGAGGAGGCTTTGAAGGTTGTGCAATATAATGGACATTATTACTTAACTGAGGAGGGTTTGTATTTAAGAATTTTTGGCAGAACGAGGGCTCCTTCTCTTCTACCAAAGTATGCAACATATTATGTTATTCATAAGGAGGTAGTAATACAACTATACCAAATATACATTGATGGAGTTGGTAACTCCATGTTCGAGCAAAAGAAGGTTGTGTATCCTCCAGTTCCATTTTATATAGGGAGTTACAAATTTTCCAAAGTAAAGAGTGCATCAGAATTTGTGAAGGAGCTAGAATATTTTCATTTTGGCAAGATGAGTTTCCATAGAAATAACTCCGAAAATAAGGCTGTTGATTATTGTACTGCAGAAGGGGTGCATTTCGAGTACGTGGACTTTTGGGATAAGATGAAGTTTTCTGAAATGCTTGAAATATGATTGCTTTGAGAAGGAGGTTTAAACAAAATATAACTACGGTTGGTGGAAAGGGAAAGGTTGTTGAGCAACAGAAGAAGCAAGAAGAGGAGGCTGCCAAGAAAAGACAAGAGGAGGCACACGGATTAGCCCGAGAAGCAGAAAAGAGGTTGGTAGCAGAAGAAGAAGAAAAAAGAAAAGCAATAGAAGAAGTTGAGAAAAGAGCAGAAAAATAAGAAATTGCGAAGAGAAAAGAATTAGAAGAAGCCCAGAGAGAGCATAAATAAAAAGAGAGGTTAAGGTTAGAAGCAGTTGATAAAGAAAAAGAGCATGTAAAGAAAGCAGTTGAGGAGATTTGGAAAAAAGAGCAAGAGGAACAGGATTATCCAAACCAGGATCAAACTCAGTCTTATGATGATCCGATAGAACCCTCTGTTCCATCCAGTAGCATAGCAAGAGGAAATCCAGTTTCAGCATCAGGGATTGAATTAATCCTTTTTATTCCAACGAAAGAAGACGAGGTGCCTGATCTAAATACTATTTTCTACGACAAAACTAAAAAGAGAATTGTTAGGAGAACGGAGAAGAAAGTGAACACTGGAGGAAAGAAGGGAGTTATGGTAACTGAGAAGACAGTGGTTCATGGTACTGATAAATATCTGAGACTAATGGCAAGGGCTGGTGTAGCCATAGCCTTAGCTACGGATTTGGAACAATATTAGAAGAAGATTGCTCAATTGAAAGAAACCCTAAAAAGGGAAAGAGATGAGAGTCAAAGTCTAAAGAGAAAGTACGAAGACATGCTTAGTGAGATTGAGGAGTCAAAGCCAGAATGACAAACCTTACAGTCATACAAGGATGCTTTGGTATTATCAGCAAACATCATTGAAGGAGAGAAGAAAGACCTAGAGAAGCATATCATAGAAGCAGTGCAGAAATGGGATACGGAAAACAAAAGAATAGACGAGCTGGAAGCCCAGAACCTTTCACTAAAAGAACAATTGCAAGTAGCGGAAGAGAAGCAAATGGACATCACTCCATTCAGAAATTTAGCCTCGAGGTTACAAAAGGAGATTAATTAGTTCTTGCTAAAACTTGTGAAGGAAATGTATAAGGTGAAACAAATGGAGGACAAATTAAAGGAAATAAAGCTCTGCTCAACACAATTCCGAAGAATATTATTAGATGTGGTAGAGCTGGTAAATAATCAGTTAGCTTGGATAGAAACCCATTCGAACTTTCCAGCTGACATGCCCCAGAAATCAGTAGGAGGTCTAAAAATGGAGATAGCCATACTAAATTTTGGTTGTAAAACAACGGTCAGGTTGAACACCGCTATTGAAAAAACTATTGAAAATGCGCGGAGTTTACAAAGGTATACAACTAGTTCATCATCGGTGCCTAATTCTAACGGACACCCCAGATCAAGTTTCCCAATCAGAGGAGAGCATCTGCAGAATTTGTAAGAGAGGCTACGAAAGGAAGAGGACATCCTAGCAAGACTTGAAGTTGTTAGTGAAAATGATATCGAGACCTGGATTATACAAGCATCGGGTCACCAGCTTAAGTCAGAAGAAGCTTTGCGTCAAAGCACTCCTAAAATGAAGGAAATAGAATCCCATCTGTCCAAACATGAAGTAGCAGTTCGCGTATTGGAACCTGCAGAGTATAAATCCATCAGTGAACAAGCACAAGCATGGGATGTTTTTATTAAAACACAAACCGGGCCCACTTAGTTGGCTTATTCAAAAAAATGATAAATTATGTAATATTTTGTATCAATCATTTTTTCTAAGTGCATGCACTAGAAGACAAATTTTTGTAAAGGAAGAGTCAAGGGAAGCCCAAAAGGCTAAGGGGTAAACTCAAGGGTTTTTCGGTTTGTATAAATAGAGGTGAAATAGATGTAGGATGGGACCTTTTTCATGCTATCTTTCTGAAATGTTATTGTAAGAACAACTACTTCCTCTTATAATAAAGAAGATATATTTTCTGCTGGAGAAGGCACTGTGGAGTCTCAAATGCTTGCCATATATTGGTTGAATGTTGAACTACTTATGTTTCAGCTTTTTCTATGAACTGTGAGATCGTTCTAACTTACGAATTATTTCATGTTATGAATGTTTTCCTGTTTATTTTTGTGAAACTTCCGCAGTATATTTGAGTAATGAATGTTTTAACTGACAATGAGCTATCTCTTTGTTTATCTTTCTACTTATATTCATGTATTCTGAAATATAAACAGCTATCTATAATATTCTAAATGCATGTTTTACACTGCATTACTCATCATTAATTACAATATTGCTCCCTAGGGATAGGTTAGATAGAATTAGTTAGCATTAGTATAAGTTGTTCTTTGTTTATGATTTAGAGGCGAAAGAGGTAAGACAAGAGGTAAGAACTTGCGCATCACATTGTGAAACTCTTAGTTATTTCTATCGATTGCACTTGCATATCATACATAAACATAAAACTAAAAATACACTTAAATGATGGATCGAGCCGCAACCGGTAAAACAAGCTTTAAACTGTTACTTGACCAACGGTAGTCGAACCGCAAACTAGACGGATTCTCCATACCAAACAATGACAAGCTAATTGAGAACGCTTATTGAAAAGAATAGCTACTATTGTTTCCTAAGATTTTCCAGCTCTCAACACCCTCAAAATTGATTGGATCATACGTTAAATTTATGTGATTATTATATTATGTATATGAATTATTAAATTTATGTGATTATTAAATTTATGTGATCGTTTGTTCCTTGTAGTTGTAATGGTTTAATGGTGAATTCTCAACTAGGTCTACTTCGAATTTCATTTCTCGTTATCAATTGAAGAATGTCAATGGTTAAATGTATTTTCCACCGTTTGATTTACTCTAAGATTGTTGACACATAGTAGTTATTAATTGATCGTTGCAGTGGTATAGTGAATTTATAATTATGTTCAGTAAGCCATACACAGAAAATTGCTTGATTTGACATGGTCGTACACAATAAGAGAATGAGTATGTGAGGTCATACGTGTTTGCTAGGTTGTAAGTACCTTTGGATCGTTGCATTCATTTCCTTGAGTTGGTTGGACGTTTGAATGTTGTTGGAGAGTGAGATTGGTGGTAAT
The DNA here is from genome assembly GCA_001517045.1 of Pseudotsuga menziesii. Classification (NCBI taxonomy): domain Eukaryota; kingdom Viridiplantae; phylum Streptophyta; class Pinopsida; order Pinales; family Pinaceae; genus Pseudotsuga; species Pseudotsuga menziesii. Next base: position 135,524 of record LPNX010167952.1, read on the forward strand.
GGAATGGTCATTGAAACCATAACTTTGTTTGTCTTGACCATTTTTTTTTGCCATCTTATATTTCAAATGAATCTACATGGGCATATCATGTGGCAATGCTTTTGGCATTGTATGTTTTTGTCTCATTTTCACCTTCTTTTCCAGATAATTAATATATGTTTAATTAAATGTTATCTCATAGTTGTTTATTGGATTGTGTTACATTGAAGTGTATATTGGTTATAAATACACGAAATTTGGAAGGAATGCATTTCACTTATAAATTTATATCCGTTTTAAGAATGGTGAAAGCAATGGGTATAAAATCATGTTGACGGCATCTTCGTTATTTTATAAAGACATTTTACATCTAAGCATTGTCATGTAATATTGTAATTATAAATGAAGGTTTATTGAGTTATACATATATAAAATTTGAAAGGAATGCATTTTACTTATAAAATTTATTTATTATTTAAGAATTGTGAAAGCAATGTGTATGAAATCGATGTTTATGACATTCTCACTCTTTTATGAAGACATTTTACACTTATAAATATGAGCATTGTTATGTAATATTATAATGGTAAATGAAGGTTTATATGTAATATTGCATAGCAAGAGAGTAGCATTGTTCAATTTGTGTGGAAACAAATTTGGAGACTTTGCAATTAATAAATTCAATCTTGAGGAATCAAAGAATGATGAATGGTTGAACTATATCAAGGAAACGACATTTTCGTATTCGATAATAGGGTTTTAATTATGTTTGTGCTAGTATTGGGATGATATTGCTATTTTGACTTTGTCATTGTTATGGTTCATTTAAGGTACCATGGTATCAATTGGATGGGTTCTAAGGTTGACACTTGGCAATAAAGGATTTAATGTCCCATAGGCCACTTTCATCTTTCCCTCTAGTGTTCTTTACACATCCATCCTGGACGATTTTATTATTTCTCCAATATAATGTTTAATATGGAATACATATCTGAGAAATCGGATTTCGCAAAAGATCAAGGTTTTGTCAACATAGGGCTCAAGGCCATTACAACAATATTTTCATTAATAGTTGAACCTGTCACTTATAGGAATTGAACCCAAGTGGAGAGAATAACAAATTTCTCCCAACCACTCGAGCTAGACCCAATTGACTATTTCTACAACATAATATTTACATAGCTTTCGAGTTAGCATGACAAGCCAACCACATGGTCCATATATAAATATTTGCATTATACATGCTTAGCCATTCACTAGTTGGACCTTGGACTTGAGCTTTATACTAGGAATCTATTGTTCAGGATGTTGCACCCTTGTAACCTAGGGTATGGGGTTACCAACTTACTACTAACTTGCAAACAATCAGCTTTTACAGAGAATGGAAATAGAATAGGAAGAAAGTCTTGACTTACCCGATTAACGACGGTTGATCCAAGCTTGATCTTCTCCCACTCTGATCTTCTCCAAATCCTCTAGGGATGCACCTCTTCACCTGAAAAGAGCAAATTCTTTAAGTAATATCTCATACATATATACATCAGAGGTTAGATGAAAAGCATATTAATAATATAATTGAACATATTCATTAAAGCAATATACATGAGATAAACACAATACAAGATTGGAAGAAGAATCCTCTTTATTGACAAGTAGTGAATAAGATAAGAATACAACCCAACTTCTGACACAAGGAATCCTCTGCAACCAAGGACTCTGAGTTTTGCTGCTCCAAGACTCTGAAGATATACAACCAGCATAACTTTGCTCTCCAAAAATTGATTGATTAGCCCCACCCCAAGGTCTTTATTTATACTTTGGGAAATACAGTGGTTTCGAAGGTTGGGATGGTTGAGACAATTGGGATAGTTATGGATTAGAGCCCAACTAATCTCATCTAATCTTGATTTATATTTTTTAATGTCAAATTAAGGTATACGCGGGTATTAATATAGGCAACTCGCATATAACATGCATGTTGCTTGAAGGGAACTCCCATATGCAAGGTATACACGGGTTGCAATGTACATAGTCATGTATGGTACGCGAGTTGCAATGCACATAGTCGCGTATGCATACCAAAACTCAGAATAAAAATATATAAAGCTGGTCTGAAGATAATGCATCCGAAGGTCATGCACATCTATAGTGTTTTGGCCACTTCAATCCAAATTGTCCATTTGTGTACCAACATGGTGAATGTCAGCACTCGGATGGGGAAGTGTCATTTTGGCTTATAACAGAATCCATACTAGTATATTTACATCATTTAAATAAATTTGATTGAACACATTCCAAGTCAAATATAGGGATATTACATGAAGGTTTATTGAGTTGAGTTCTTTTCGTTATCCAAATATTGCATAGCAAATTGGTAGCAGTGTTTATTTTGTTTGGAAACAAGTCTAGGGACAATGCAATCAATAAACACAATCTCAAGGAATGAAATAAGGATGAATGGTTGAACTATATCCAAAAACCAACCGTGTTTACATTTGATAGTAGGGTTTCAATTATGATTTCATTTTCAAATTTGGATGACATTGTTATGTTGAGTTTGTCATTGTTATGTTGATCTAGCTCCATTGAACTTAGAGCTATAAAATTATGTATAAAAAAATTTGGTGATTGGTGTTTAACCCAATAGACTACATCAATTGGTGGCACCATTGGTTGGGTGGTATTGCCCAAAGCATTGGACATTTGGTAGAGGTCTACAATTCATCAATCAAACCATTATAATTAAAACTAAACACACTCACAAAACCATGGAAGTGTCTCAACCTTGATCATCTTAATAGCTATAGTATTAGATGCATATCAGCATGCAAAGGAGTTGCACTGAAAGCAAAAGAGCCAAGTAATGAATTTTTGAAGCCAAGTATAAAGACAGAATTCTCAATGACAAAGTAATCATAGTATCCACTGGTGGTTTTAGAATTCAATTTTACACTAAGTTCAGAAATTGTAGTAAACAATCCTTGTTTACTGTCAAATTGATGGAAAAATCTCTTTAATGTATAAGAATATACTAAATAATGAAAATTTGATCAAATATGAGATGCTTAGATGCTTATACTAAATGTTCCTTGTGATAATAAACGTATTTGCAGTAACTAGTCACGAGGCAAAGAGGTATGTACCCTTTGAATTTTTCATTACTGTAATTAATATTATTAGCCCATTGGATAGGACCGAACGATGAATGTATGCATCGGAATACGTTCAACTAACTTGTGTTGGATCCTTGTCTAGGTTTGAAACTCGATTAGCAAATCTGATGTGTTTGTGGGTAGTAGCATCGAGGTCAGGTTTATAATGGTATTCTCTTATTACTCGAACCCTAGTCTCCTTGGTGAAAAACATTAGTGTAACGTCCCCATACCCCATAATGCGCATAAATTAAAAATTTTACTTCTAGAACCCTTGTTCTCCTTCGAAACATAGGGCATGGATGTTAATAGACACTTCAACCTTCCTTCTCATGCTTAGAAACCACTATAATATTCGTTCCTCCCTTGACAGATCCCTTCTACAACTAGAAACACCTTTTTCTGCACTAAAGCTGTCCTTTCCGCACTTCTCCTTCTGCCCTCCACCTTTCGCACCACTTTCCGCCCTTCTGACCTCGGAACTCGAAAGTCAGAAACTCAAAGACTCGATGAAGTGAATTCTTAGCATTCTGCCTTTTGTCTTCTGGACTTCCACTTTCCGCAATTTCTACCTCAAAAATCAGAAATTGAAAATATAATGGGCAATGGAAACACTCAATGGCACTTTCACATTCTTCCTTCCACACTTCTTCTTTCTGTCTTTCCGACCTCGAAAATCAGAAATTAGAAATTGAAAACATAATGTGCAATGGAAACACTTAACGGCTCTTTCGCCTTCTGCCTTCAGCACTTCCGTTTTCCGCCTTTCCAACTTTGAAAATCGGAAATCGAAAACATAATGTGTGATGGAAATAATTAACAGCTCTTTCGCCTTCCTCCTTCAGCACTTCTGCTTTCTGCCTTTTCGACCTCGAAAATCGGAAATAAAAAACATAACAAACGATGGAATCCTTTATCCACTTTCCACCTTCTGAGTTCCTCCTTCTGCCATTCCGCTGCGGAACTCGAAAGTCAGAAAAACAACAATCGACAGAATCTTTTATCCACTTTTCTCCTTCCAACTTCCACCTTCTGCTGCAGAACTCAAAAATCAGGAAAACAACAAACGACCTTAACCTTTTTTGCACTTCTGACTTCTGCTTTCCGACCTCGGACTTCGGAAATCGGAAAACACATGTTTTGCCTTGTTTTCAACTACCCTTTCTTCCTTCCGCAGGAGGATCCAAGGTGCGGAAACACAACAATTCTTCCTTGTTCAACTTTCCCTTTTCTGGTTTCTGCCTCCCTTAGGAGGATTCCAAGGGTTAGAAACACTAATTCAGATGCATTCTGACTTCTGTAATAGGATTCTAGCCTCCATGAACTTAGGAAAATGCATTGCAAAGACACAAGGCATATACAAAAGTAAAATGCAGGAAAACATAACAGAAGTAAACTTCCACTAAACCATCAATAACCATTCAACATAATCATAATAACTCATAAACAAATACATGGCATAAACAAGCATAACAAAGATACTTATCTTGATGATTAAGTTGTTCCGCAACTAGGTAAGTCACTGCAACATTCCACCCAACCGTAGGTCATTGTGTTCATTAATCTCTCAACACCACTACCACCCCCGAGCTAGGCATGATTTCCACAAGGAACTAGGGAACTACATACTCACACACAATCAAGCCAACATATGGGTTTTACAGGATACACAACCAAGACATATCACCATTGGGTTTATCATACTGTCCAGGTAACAAGCCAAACAGATGGGTTTCACAGGCCGTGCAGCCAAGCCATCTAGCTGTTGGGTTTCATGGACTGTACACAGACAATCCAACATTTACAACAAGTACCATCCAAGCCAACAGATGTGTTAGCACCACGTAATTTTCCTATGGTTTCCTTAGAAAGTCACAGGGGTAACCATTTCAACCAAACTTTAGACTGTATTCTAGACAATACAGTCAAAGAGGGCTCTCTCTTGTCACAGAGGAAAGAAACACATATATATGGCTTTGAACAGCTCGCAGAAGGCTAGATTTCTGATGAGTGACAGGGGTTGGTAGATTGAAAGATGGTGATACAGACAAACAAGAAAAACCATTAGGAAATGGAGTCACGGTCTGAAGATATTCAAGGGGATTACAACCATAATGAGGGGTGATTTTTCTATGAAAAATGAGGCAACATGGCTATTATATTCGGTTAAATTAGATTTAAAGTGATGGTAGGCAAAAATAAGAAAAGATCCCGGTGAAAAATAAAGGCATCTATCAATGATGAATCTCTGAGAACACCTTTAGTAGAAAAATAAGAAAGGGAAATAACTAAAATAAAGCACCTATCAATGGATGAATTCTATCACAGTTGTTACAATCACATTACAAATATGATTTCTGATGCAGGAGCGCTTAACTGAGAGCAAATTCCTTGCATACTAATCTAGAAATGTATTGGCATAAAACACATTCATGGAAAGGAAGCACAAGAAACACAGACCGAACAGAGAACAACTTGAATAATCTTAGAGAACTTGGAGCATACTTCTCATTAAAGCTTCCAAAGAAATTACAGAGATGCAAAACCAGGAGCAGAATTCTTTCTGAATGGAAGTTCCAACCCTTTCCTCATCAATTAAGGCTATATTTATAGTGTTATTTTCCCCTAAGATGTGTCTCGAAACAGGTTATCAAAATTAGTTACAAAAATGTGGAATAGTCCCGAGGCATCATGTTGAATCCTAACAAACTATGACATGGCATATTTTATATAATTTACATATAAAACAGGAAATAAGGAATAACATCCATGCTGGGTCAAAAATAGAAATGTGGCATCTGGGTTCTGGATCACTTGACTGAAAGCGACGGTTTAGAGCACCCCCAACGGTCTGGTGCTGACTCAGGCTTGAATTTTTCTTCAACCGGAGAGATGAAGGAGTCTTCCTTTATTGTAGACATTTGTTCTTATACAACTACCCCCTAATATTCATCATTTCACCTCTTTCTGGAGACGGATTGCTGAAAAATAGGCTTCAGAGTTCCACCTGCATAACTCAAATGGTGACGGCTATGTGAATCTGAGAGAGGTTTTTGTAATTGACCATGTTCTCAACAAAACCCATGGGTTAATTTGTCCATGTTCCCCTCCAGCTCATCAAAATATGCTTTTGAAGTTGGTGAATAAGACAGGATTGTGAAATTTTGGAAAATTTCCCTTTGAAGATGGCTTCGATTCTCCCAAACTACAGAACCTGTGTAAAAACTGAAGGAGGTTATTGTATATCAACATGTTATGAAGAAAAACCTCTTTCATTTTCTCCAAAACATATTGTTTCAGTGAGAAAATCTCTCATAAGTTAATGGCTAAAACAGTCAATTTCATAAATAAAAACATGCTTTGTTGTACAATATATAAAATTTCACTGAGCTTTAAAAACTTAAATATACTGCACTTTGCCACTGCGAAATCAATGTTGACCGTTATTCAGGATTTTATATGACCTGAGCCATCCAATAGTGGATCTTGTACCAGATTTCGCAAATCCAAAAAATTAGTTTGTCCTTGCTTATTGTGAGTGTGAAATCCACCTCCGTCATGGATTTGTTTCCACCTGTCCATGTGACTATTGATTTGGTCAGTGGGTTAATTCCATTTCGCAATGCCTGACCTTCAATTTGTCTGTGCATTTTTACCATGCAAAATCTCCCTCTGATGGTTTTTGTGGCTTGTGATTTTTTTTAAATGATTCACGTATATATATTTTTTAAATTGTTTTGTGATAATATCCCACATGCACTTGAGAACTTGCATTTTCATTGTTTATATACCCCACTAGTTTGATTGTGTACCAAGGAACAAAGGTAACGTGATACTTCTTGTGTGATCTTGGCACTTGGACTTTGATGGTGAGCTTTGCTTGGTGTGTGCACTGACTTGGACTTCGATGGTGGGCGTGGCCCCCATACAATTTTGGTGCTTTGGCTTGGTATGCATTGAGTGTTGAGAGGGCTTGGATCAATCCCTTTTTTGGTTTGTTTCATAAAAATAAACTTTATTTCCATAAACTTAGGACCAAATGTATAAAACCAACCTTGGTTTATGAAAACCAACTCCTGCAAAAAATAAAATTTAGCACAAGTGCTAACAGTGGTTCCAACTCGAGGATGATATCCTTTCTGTGAGGTAGCAAAGAACTCTATAGACCAGACGCCTTATCCATTGGGTTTCTCCCAATTTTCTCTGAAATCCTCAACCTGTTCAATCAATACTGCAACCAACTGTACTCTGTAAATCTGAACTTGAAACCAAACTGAAACTAAACTTCTACTGAAATCAAACTGAAACTGTTGGAAAAGAAATGCTCCCCACATCGAGCTTATTTACATACTGTCACACCCCGGTTTTGACCCCGTTGCATTAGATGTATATGATGTATATATTGTAAATGATCATGGTGTGGAGCTAAAGGCCAAGGCCCCACCACGGATCGGTTATGCTATGTTTTGGATTTAAATTTGTCACCGATGGTATGTCGGGGCATGCAGCATACATATTAAGTTTATCATCATGTAAATATGCATCTTTAATTAAAACGAACCCGACCAACTACGTTCACGACAACTAAAATGAGAAGGGGGCATGATCTTCACAAGGATAAGGATGGGGAATTGTTAAACCTTGAGCAATGAGGGAAAATCCCATGTGTCTTCTTTCCTTGTCTTACCCAACCACCTTCATTAAGAATTGTTGCTGGTGGTTGAGGCAGTTATTGTTTTGAGAGAGGGTGTGGCAGGACTGTCAGTCCTTGCCTACACGCACACTCCACCCACGGTTGACTTCATAATGGCCAAAACCACCACCATCACTCACACAGATTTTCATTCTCTCCACGCCTGTGCTGAACACTCACTCACTTCCAATTCGCGTCCTCTCTGTAGGTTGTTCGTCTTCACGCAAGGACCATATTGCGTCCATCATCCTCACGCACAGGTATTCTTCTGTGTTGGACTCACACAGCTAGCTGAGAGCTGTGTGTTTTCATCCATGATCTGCTGTGTTGCGGTGGTCTCCCTTATATTTTGGGACGGGAGTCTGCTCTTTTCACGCACAGTTTGGAAGTCGGTATTTTTCTCTTCCTCAGCATGGTTTATGTATGTTTTTCCTTACCAATTCGTGGCCTGTACATATGTTTGCCTCTGCCCAGCTGTGAATGTGGTTTTCCTTTCCATCCTTGGACTGTATAAGCTCCTTGGTGACTTCACTGTTCGATCGGGTCACTGATTTTCCCATGTTGTTGGCTGTGTTTGTCGTAGTCTTCTTTACATTTTGGGGACTGTTGTGAATTCGCTTGAGAGTCATTTTGGCCACGATAGGGCCAAGAATGACTCAGGAATTGGCTTCCCTATCTTAAGCTGTATCAACTGTTTGATTGCATGTGTGCAATGGTGGGTCTTCGGACTGTGTAGGGAGCAGGGATGGGGCTTAGTTTTGCTTGACAAACCTGGTGGCTGGAAACCACACAAGCAGAGCTAGAGGGCTGGCCTTCTTCTCCACCACCCCTTAATAGCACTGGAAGGGAATGCAGGGCCTGAGGGACTGTGTAGCAGAGAAGGGACTGATTCCTTGTGTTGGGTGTGTGTGGGTGTCTTAGAGGTCATGCTAGTTTTGGTGTAGGTTTTCTTGGCACTGCAATGAGCTCACCAGCTTAGCATTGAGCCTTTCCCCAACTCCTTGATGGCCTGATAAACCCAACTGTGTTGGCTTGGTTGTGTTTTGTATATCCTTGGCTATGTGTAAGCCTGCTTGTTCCCTTATCCATTGGATAATCATGCCCAGCTCGGGGGTGGCAGCGCTGCTGAGAGATTAAGGAACACGCTGGCCTATGGTTGGGTGGAACGTTGTAGCGACATAGCTGGTTGCGGATCGACTTCTTCATAAGATAAGTGGTCTTGTACATTTTTACTTCTGCAACCATATTTTCTGTTAATGAATGCAATGAACATGTTGGATGCTTGTATGAATGTATAATGTTTCCGATGTGTCTGATAGGCAATTACATCTGTGCATGATAAATGTTCATGTGTGCATGTTTTATTTCAGCATTTTGTTTTAGCATTTTATGGTTTTTACATGTTCATGGGGCTCTTCACCCAGATGGTTAACGCCATGAAGTCGCGTCCTCTTCGCCGGTCGGAGGGATGGGGACGTGACACATTCTCCTAACTATCCTACTTGACCGAACACTAATTCTCAATCATGTAAATTCTTCCTTCCAATGAAGCCAACCAAGCAACTGATCCAACAGATAAACTTTCTCATCATGATTAAGTGAAATCAGAACATAAAAGCATAATGGAAAAAGACAATGGTAGCGAATTTGGTCTTTGTTGCAAACACATAACCAACTACTCCAACTGCAAAATGTATCCATGTGATCAGCCACTAGGTCATAAATAACATGACAGCCTTCAAAAAAATTCATCATTTGCTTACCATAAGAAGGATGCTCGAACTATACATTCCCTTGCACATTGTCAAACTGATCTCGAAAAGAATCATGCTGCAAGGAATTTTCATGACAATTTCCAAATGAGATATCGACCTCTTCATTCGAAATTTCTGAATTCAAAACTTCATCTTCTTTATATGTTTCAGCACAAATATCATTCTTTTCTCCAATAGAATCAGGCAAACAAAGTTCTTGATACAAGATTTATGAATTTGAACAACAAAAAGGAACATACATTTGAGAACCCTCGCCTTCTTCTTTGTTATTCAACTCTTTCGGGCATACTGTTGGTTTTTCTATAGGCTGGGATGGATTGTATAGTTGTTCGTCTTGCTTATCATCCATTTCAAGAAAGTTTATACCTTCATCCACAATCTCAAATTTCTGTTTTTGATAAGAAACTTTAAGTCTCTTTTTTCGGCCACTCAAATGAAGAAAATCACAAAGGAAAACAGTCGCTTTCAACATGTTTACTGTCCACACTGTTTTCATCCTTTGGATCTTGGATTGCAACAAGATTTTCTTCACTGACAGAATTTGTGATAGGATGCTTGCATTCTTCAAAAAACAAATTAGTACAACTATCATGAGGGAAATTTTGAGGTTAAAAATGGGCCTCCAAACAAAAAAGGTACTATTAAAATCAATTTTTTAATAACCAATCACAATCTAGAGAATGACATCATCTATAATAGTTGAGTTGGCATTACTTGAATTAAGGTTGCTTATTTGTCATATTCTAAAAGGTTGATCAAAATCTATGATTAACCATGGTAGTCTACAAGTACTTTTACACCTAAAATAAAGTATTAATGTCTTTTAACACTTTTTCAATAAAATATATTATTACTTTTACACATAAATTGAAGTACTATTGTATTTTCACACTTTTTCAACAAAATATATTATTGTTCTTTCATATATTTTGAAAAAGACAATACATGTATTTTCATTTAATATGCATGTCTTTACACAATTTTCAATATATGTTATATTATCCGAATTTTCTTAATATTAAAAATATCTTTTATTTACACTTTTACTTATGCATATGCGATATATTCATTTATTTTTCTTAATCTCAAAAATATCATATAATTAAATACTTTTAATTGAACTTTATTTTATTTTGTTGTTTTTAAAAAGTATTGTTAACTTTTCTAGTACTTTTAAAATATTTTATTATTAGATTTGTATCAAAACATTTGCAATAAAAAACATTACAAAATAATATATTCGTAAAAACCCAATTTAAAAACTAACTTTCAAAAAACTAAATTCTAAACAAAAACATCATAAAATGTAATGTTTTATCAAATTATAGTACAATTAATTAAAAACCACAAAACATTACATTATACACAATGTTAAAATCAAAGTTTAAAATATTAAATATTAATTTATATAATTACATTAAAAAGCAATATTTTACAAAATTATATTACAATTAATTAATTAAAAGCTAAGAAAAACTATTATTAAAATCGTAATTTAAAGATTAGATTTAAGTATATAATATATTTGCTAACCTACATTAAAATAAAAAAATTATTAAAATCAAAATTTAAATTTTTAAAATTTAAAATGTATAATAAAAATGTTAATAAGGGGCATGGATGCAGGCCGATTGGCAACTGCACGTTATGTTAAGGCATACAGGACATTAAGCAAGTCAACGGTTCGAGTCTCGACAAAATGTGCATGAAAGTTCAGCCCATAATTAGTCGTGTCTAGGGGTTATACTGAAGCCATCAAAATCAACCCTGTATCACGTCAGTACGAAATTGAAATCGTTGTTGATTCCACACACACACAATTTAAATTTAGAGTATATAATGAACATGTTAAAATATTTCTATAATTTTAAAATGTAGAAAAAAATTTAAAAATAATAATATGTGATTAATTTATTAATATAGAAAAAAAAAACATAAATTGGTTTAAAGATTTTGTATACAAATCATTAACATTTGATTTTATGAGAATTTAACTAATTTAATTCCATTATAAAAACACATAAATTGGTTTAATAAGAAAATAAGCCATTTAAATTTAAAAAAATGCATATATATTATTATTTTAAATTTTAGTTTTTGAATAATGGGTTAAGCATATTAGATGTGAATTTTATTAAAACCCTAAGAAAGATAAATTAAAATAAAAAATTAAAGAGACATGTTATCTTAAATTTTAATTTTCAAACACTAAATTAATTATATCATAAAAATACATAAATTATATACAGAAACAAAAGAACATAAGTTATAATAAAAAATTAAGAATATATATATATATATATATATACATTAAATTTCAATTTTCAATGTGTGGTTGAAGAATATTTGAAAATTTTGATATTTTTCATTTTGTATTATTGAAGTCTTTTCATTGTGTCTATATTTTAATATTAAAACATATTTTATTGTCTTTTCATTGTGTCTATATTTTATTATTAAAACATATTTGATTGTATTTTCATTGTGTTTATATTTTATTCTTAAAATTGATCTCCAAGTCCAAAGACATGAATGCATCCATGTACTACACATTTTTTGGAAATTAAAATTAGCTTTTAGTCACTTCAATATAACATTTTTTATTATTTTTGTTTCTAGTATGTAACTCAACCATGGTTATCTAAATTGTACATTTAATGTAGTCGAAAGGTGAGTTGTCAAGTATACCTTCCCTATAAAATGCCTAGTTCATAATATTTTAATATATCTCTTATGAGGCCCATTGTTTACCTTAAAATTTCCCTAATGCTCCTTTCAAATCGCTGGGATGATCATCCTCTACAAGCAAAGAGGGTTTTATGTATTCATGTAAATATTCAAGTGAAATTTAAATTTGATCAACACGCAAAAGGCTTCCTTCAACCATTATTTCAAAATATGACTTCTCTTTACTTGCGATTTCAGAAAATAAACATGTGGAAGGACTATAGGACTGATATTTTGCAAAATTATCATTCTCTATGTAATCAAACCCATAAGTATTGCAACTTTGAAGAGATTGTTGTTGCAAAAAGGAATTTTTCGATTGGGAAGGGGTAGCCTCTTCTTGTAACAAAATTTCGGAAGTCGAATGATATGAGGAAGGATTTGATTGACATTCCCAACTTATTTCTTGGTCACCCAAAGATTTATAAGACTGCTGCAAATTATCATCTACTTCAGCAAAAGAAATGTAACTGGTTGAATCAGAGTTTTGGCTTATGTCCACTTCAAGCAAGGAAGACAATATCAAATACTGGGGATTTTTTTGAATATCGGGGCAATTGGTTTGTCTTTCTTTTTTAGATGAGTATTCATGTAATATCTCTAAAAACTCCTCATCCATAAACTCATCATCACCGTACAGGTTTTCCAAATTTTCAATGAAACCTTTAACGTGCATGCAACAATCTTGAACTAGCAGCAAGGAAGGGTATTGATCTTTAAAATGTTCATGAAATGTTGCATGAAAGTATTTAAAGGAATATAAACTCTCTGATGGTAACCCCTCATACCATGACCGTACATTTCCTTCCAAACCAACCACGAATATTTTCATTAAAGAATCTTCATGCAATTCCACCCCCAACTTACATATATGCATATGAAATCTAACCAAATGAAGGGCAGCATCATCACTCTTTTGATTTTTGAATTTTTGAAGACATGTTTGCCAATCTACATTAGGTATTTCATTCATAAAACTGGGGATGTGAGCACGATTCATAGGGGCATACCTTGCAGACATAGAAATCATCTTGGTAATGAAGAAGCTGAATTAGCTCTTCGAGCTTTACAACCCTTTGACAGTGGGGCTTCCATGGAACATTATGAAGGCTGGATTCTTCGTAGTTGGAGTTGCCATAGGAACTCTGAAAATATTTACAGCTTCTGGGTGGTCGGTATTCCCAGTGGAGTCACCTTCCAAAGGCTTTCAGTGGAGTCCCCAGAGAACATACAATTATCATGTGTCTAGGACCGGCTGCTAAACCAAGTCATTGAATTGAAGCAATGTCGTTTTTCTCGAGGAGATAGTAGCAACTGTGACCCCGGCAATGGCGCCAAGATGTTAGCACCCCGTAATTTTCCTATGGTTGCGGTAGGAAGTCACAGGGGTAACCATTTCAACCAAACTTTAGACTATATTCTAGCCAATACAGTCGGAGAGGGATCTCTCTTGTCATAGAGGAAAGAAACACATATATATGGCTTTGAACAGCTCACAAAAGGCTAGATTTCTGATGATAACAGGGGTTGGTAGATTTAAATATGATGAGATAGACAAACAAGAAAAACCATTGGGCAATGGAGTCACAATCTGAAGATCTTCAAGGGGATTATAGCCATAAAAAGGGGTGATTTTTCTATGAAAACTGAGGCAACGTGGCTATTATATTCAGTTAAATTAGATTTAAAGTGATGATAGGCATAAATAAGAAAAGATCCTGGTGAAAAACAGAGGCATCTATCAAGGATGAATCTCTGAGAACACCTTTAGTAGAAAATAACAAAGGGAAACAACTGAAACAGAGAACCTATCAATGGATAAATTCTATCACAGTTGTTACAATCACATTACAAATATGATTTATGATGTAGGAGCGCTTAACTGATAGTGAATTCCTTGCATACTAATCTAGAAATGTATTGGCAGAAAACACATTCTTGGAAAGGAAACACAAGAAACACAGATTGAACAGAGAACAGCTTGAAGAATCTCAGAGAACTAAGAGCATACTTCTCATTAAATCTTCCAAGAAAATTACAGAGATAGAAGACCACGAGCAGAATGCTTTCTGCATGAAAGTTCCAACCCTTTCCTTATCAATTGAGGCTATATTTATAGTGCTATTTTCCTCCAAAATGTGTCTCAAAATAGGGCATCAAAATTAGTTACAAAAATTTTGAATAATCACGAGCCATCATGTTGAATCCTAACAAACTTTGACATGGACTATTTGATATGTTTTACATATAAAATAGGAAATAAGGAATAACATGCATGTTGGGTCAAAACGAAAATGTGGCATTTGGGTTCTGGCTCGCTTGACTAAAAGCAACAGTTCAAAGCACCCCCAACAGTCTGGTGCTAACTCAGGATTGAATTTTTCTTCAACCGGAAAGATGAAGGAGTCTTCCTTTATTGCAGACATTTTTTCTTATACAGTTGCCCCCTAATATTCATCATTTCACCTCTTTCAGGAGACGGATCACTGAAAAATAAGCTTCAGATCTCCACCTTCATACCTCAAATGGTGACTTTTGTGTGAAATCGGAGAGATTTTTTTTTAATTGACCATGTTCCCGACAAACCCCATGTGCTCATTTGGCCAAATTCCCCGCCAGCTCATCGAAATATGCTTCTAAAGTTGGTGACTAAGACGAGATTGCAAAATTCGAGAAAATTTCCCTCTAAAGATGACTTTGATTCTCCCAAACCACAACACCTATGTGAAGAAGGAAGGATTTTATTGTATATCACCATGTTATGAAGAAAAGCCTCTTTCTGTTTCTCCAAATTCATCTTGGTTCGACAGAAAAATCTATCATAAGTTAATGACTAAAACAGTCATTTTCATAAATAAATAAATAAAACATGCTTTGTTGTACAATAAATAAAAATTTCACTGAGCTTTTGAAAACTTAAATCTCTTGCACTTTGCCACTGTGAAATCAATGTAGATTGTTAATCAGGATTTGATATGACCTGAGCCTTCCAATAGTGGATCTCGCACCATATTTCACAGATCCAAAAACTTGTTTTGTCCTTGCTTGTTGTGAGTGTGAACTCCACCCCCGTCATGAATTTGTTTCCACCTGCCCATGTGACCGTTGATTTGGCCAGCGTGTTTATTCCATTTCACAATGCCTGACCTTCAATTTTTTTGTGCGTATTTACCATGCGAAATCTCCCTCCGATGGTTTTCGTGGCTTTTGAGTTTTTTAAATGATTCACGTATATTTTTTTTTAAACTGTTTTGTGGTAATATCCCACATGCACTAGAGAACTTGCATTTTCATTGTCTATATACCCCATTAGTTTGATTATATACCAAGGAACAAAGGTAACGTGATACTTCTTCTGTGAGCTTGGTGCTTGGACTTTGATGGTGAGCTTTGCTTGGTGTGCGCGCTGACTTGGACTTCGATGGTGGGCGTGGACCCCATACGGTTTTGGTGTGTTTTGGCTTGGTACACATTGAGTGATGAGTGGCCTTGGCCCAATCCATTTTTTGGTTTGTTTCATAAAAATAAACTTTATTTCCATAAACTTAGGCCCAAATGTATAAAACCATCCTTGGTTTATGAAACCAATACCTTTTCTTTTTGTAGACCTGCCAAACTGAGAAAACCAACTCCTACAAAAAATAAAATTTAGCACAGGTGCTAACAAGATGGGTTTCACAGGATACTCAGCTAATCCATCTTTCATGGTTGTGTTTCATAGGATATCCAGCCAAGGATTACACACATGGCCCAAAGAACAACAAGACACAACCAATCCAACTACCAATTGGGTTTCACGGGATTCTCAACCAAGCCAAGATCCAATTTGGTTTCACAGGTCTTTCCAGCCAAGCCAATATACAATTGGGTTTCAGAAGCTGTCAGCCCAGCCAACCTCCTTTGGGTTTATCAGGCTGCTAAGACAGTGGACAGGAAGAACTGTTAAGCTAGTGAGCTCATCCACAAAGCTAAGGAAACCTTCACAAGATCTATCTGGCCTCGAATACATGTTGCCTACACACCTAGCACAAGGAATTGTCCCCTTCTCTGCTCCATAGTCCCTCGGGCTCCACCTTCCCTTCCAGTTCTCTTCAAGATGTGCAAAGCAGATTCACCAGCCACTCTTATCTTATTTTGGGGTTCCACACTAATTTTATAAAGCACATTCTATACCTATTCCACTCCAAAGTCTTGCATACAGTTCAAACCCAAACCATGGTGCACAACACAGCAAACCACATGGAAACATAGCAACATCGGCTTCGCTCAGTCTGTAACAGGGGAAACCACTATGAAAACACCTTCCACAACTTAGGAGAGTGAAACAAACCATTCTGAATAATGGGCCACTGCACAACAGCACTAGGGAGACCATGGAGGACTACACTCTCATAAAATCAAGTGATCTCCACCGCCCATTTACTCAGCGAAACACAGCGGACTCATTCTTCTGCGATTCATGGTAGTCAAACAGCAACAATGCTTGTGTGAATGACAAAATGCACAAGCATGAAGAAGAGTAAATGAACGAATGACCATCCTGTACCCCTCGGGAACAACAAAACCTTATGTGCATCTGGGAGAAAGGACAGATTGGGAATGCACCACGTGGTTACTTGATGCAGAAGCAAGAATGAGGCATCCCAAATTGCAGACTTGCGGGATTTCTCAAACAAGCAATCAGACTGTCATGCCTTACTCTGCCCAAGGAATTAACTACCTCATCCAACTTCTGGAAGAAATTAATGATTGAGGAAATATGACAAAAGGTATTTGAGGGTTCATGGGTTTCCCCATTGACATCTAGTCACACCCTATTGGCTTTGTGGGTTTGACTAACTCCCCAGCCTGTCCCTTGTGGAATAATGCCCCCATCTCTTTCATGTTGCAATCCCATAGCTAGCTATGGTATTTTTTTAAATTTTGCATTTACATGATATTCAAAATGCTTTGTGCTTGACTTAGCACCAAAACCATAGGCAGAAACCTTGATCACCTATCCACAAAACATCAATCAATGACATGTCTGTGGCCTTGAGCTCCTCGCCATGATGCAAATACAATACATACATCATGTACAATCTTAATACCATGGGGTCAAAATCAGCGTGTTACATTCCCCTCCCCTATACAATAGCAATGTCCTCAGTGCTTTACAAAATTGAACAAAAATGCTACAATGGCACCACCTCAGTGCTCTCCAAAGTTGAACAAAAATGGATGTGCCAATCGTATGGAATCCTCCAGCTCCCAAGTATCCTCCTCAGGACCGTAGTGCTCACATTGCACCTTTACCTGTCCTATGGCTCGATTCCGTAGCATGGTGACCTTCCTATCAAGGATGTGCAATGACTCGGTTTGGAACTCTCCCTCGAGTTCCACCTGGATCACATCCCAATCAATCACATGGTTAGGGTCATGTACATATTTCTTAAGAAAATAGAAATGAAAAACATTATGATCCCTAGTGCTAGCAGGAAATGCAATTATATATGCAAATGGACCTACTCTTTTAAGCGCTTTAAACGACCCATGGTATCTCGGTGACAAATTGCCACAACTTCCAAGCTTGAAGGAACTCTTCCTCGCCCTCACTCTGAGGTAAGCACGATCCTCGACACTGAACTCTCTATGCACTCTATGCTTATCTGTATAGATTTTCTGTCTGTCATGTGCTGCTTTCAAATTATGCCTAATCTTTGCAATCTCCTACTCCATTTTCTTGAAAAATTATGGACCAAGCACAATCCTATTCATTGGATTATCCCAAGTCACTGGTATCCTACACCTTCTTCCATATAAAGCTTCATATGGACTCATCCCAAAGGATGCTTGTTGTCCATTATTATAAGCAAATTCTACCAAGTGTGAATAATCCTCCCACTTGGTTGGTTTGTCCATCACATACATGCGAAGCATGTCTTCCAGCACTTGATTCACTCTCTATGTCTGACCATCAATATGAGGATGGTAAGCAGTGCTAAAGTTCATCTTTGTACCCAAATCTGCAAACAGGCCCTTCCAAAAATTGGAAGTGAAATTGGGATCCCTGCCGTAAACTATTGCCTTAGGAAATCCATGCAATTTGAAAATATCCTTCATGAATATTTTTGCAATGGCATCAGTCCTATGCATGGACTTAATTGGTATCAAATGTGCTACCTTTGTTAACTTGTCCACCACAACCATGATGGAATCATGTTGTCTCCAAGTCATTGGCAATCCTGTAATGAAATCCATGGAAACAACTTCCCATTTCCATTCTGGAACTGGCAAAGGCTGCAACAAACCTGTTGGGTGTTGATTCTCAACCTTCACATGCTGACATTTCATGCACTTTGAAATATACTCAGCAATGTCCTTCTTCATTCCTGGCCAAAAATACTTCTTTCTGGCTGTAGCAATTGTCTTTCGATATCCTGGGTGACCAGAATATGGAGCTTGATGGATCTCATCCATAACAACTCTCCTCAATTATGCTACATTTGGAATATAAATTATGTTTTTATAAGTAAGAATCCCATATTCTTCCAATTTATATCCCTCATACCTCTTCTCAAGATTTTGATGCTGCAAATTGTCCTTTATCTACACATACATTTCATCTTTAGCAGTGTGATTAACAATCTGTTGTCTCAAATCTGACTGACAAATACTAAGAGGTTCCACATGCATTTCATGCACCTTCCTACTGAGTGTGTCAGCCACTTTATTTTATTTTCCTTTTATGTGTTTGATTTCAAAATCAAACTCACATAAAAACTCCAACCATCTAGCTTTCCTAGCATTTAGAGTAGGTTGATCAAGCAAATATTTCAGACCAGAATAGGCTGTCCTTAACTCAAATTTTCTGCCCATTAAGTAATGCCTCCACATCCTGAGAGCGTGTACTAAGGCTGCAAGTTCTAAATCATGAGTGGCATAGTTCTTCTCATGATCCTTCAACTTTCTAGACTCATAACATACCACGTGGTTGGCTTGCATAAGAACTCCTCTAAGTCCTTGACCACATGCATTAGTACATACCACAAAATATTTTTTCGGTCTGCAATTTTCAAAACTGGGGCACTTGGGAGAAGGTGCTTCAACTGCTGGAAGCTTTCCTTGCATCTTGGTGTCCATTCAAATATTTTTCCCTTATTTTGCAAAGAAGTGATAGGATGTGCAACCTTGGAGAATCCTTCAATGAATCTCTTGTAGTATCCTGCAAGTCCCATAAAATATCTTACATCTATCACATTTATTAGGGTTGGCCAATTCATAACGGCTTCAATCTTTTCAGGGTCTACAGATATTCCTTCATCTGAGATAATGTGACCCAAATAATGAATTCTATCTTCATAGAAGTCGCATTTGCTTAGCTTTGCATATAGCTTATGCTCCCTTGGCATTTCCAAAACCAAAATCAGATGTTCTTCATTATCTTCCTCGTTCTTGGAATAAATAAGAATGTCATCAAGGAAAACAAGAACAAACTTGTCCAAGTACCTACTGAAGATACTATTCATAAAGCACATAAATGTGGCTGGTGCATTTGTGAGACCAAATGGTACCACCAAAAACTCATAATGTCCATACCTTGTTCTGAAGGATGTCTTATGAATTTCTTCATCCTTGATTCTTACCTAATGGTAACCAGACCTCAAGTCAATCTTGGAAAATCCCTTTTCTCCTCTCATTTGATCAAAGAGGTTATCAATTCGAGGTAAAGGGTATTTATTCTTCACCGTGACTTTGTTCAATTGTTTGTAATCAATACACAACCTGAGTGTGCCATCTTTCTTTTTCACAAACAGAATTGTTGCTCCCCAAGGAGACACACTTGGCCTGATGTACTTCTTTTCCAACAAATCTTGCAGCTGCATCTTCGGCTCTAGCAATTCTGGTGTACTCACCCTATAGGGTGTCTTGGAAACTGGTACTACTCTTGGAACAAGTTCAATTGTTGAATCAATGTCCCTCTTTGGGGGAGGTCCTGGAATTCCATTAGGAAAAACATCCCTGAATTCCTGCAACACATGAAAGTCCTCCAACCTAGGATTTTCATTATTTGTTTCCTCCAACACATGAGCTGCATACAATCTGTAACATTTCCTACATAACTTCTTCAGCTTCATTGCTGAAATCTACCTAACAGAGATCACCTTTGGAATGCCTCTTACAACTCTTAAGTTTCCTTCTTCATCTATGCACTCAAAATTCTTATTGTAACAATCAAGCTTTACTATGTGTGCTTCCAACAATCCATTCCAATGACTAGCCCATTATTAACCAGTGGGAATTTTTCATATCCACACAAGTGACTAGCCCATTATTAACCAGTGAGAATTTTTCTACCACTTCACTGACCTTTATCCTAATCTCAGTGGCTAGCTGAACTAACCATGATTTTCTATGCTTTAACTTCTTAAAAGCATAGATCTCAACTAATCTAGGAGTAATATAACTGTGAGTAGATCCAGGTTCAATCAAAACAGAAATAGATTTCTCAGCAATCTTACCTGCAACTTCAATCATAGTTTATTGATGATTTTCTTAGCGATCCTCTAGCGCTGCATAAATCCTAGGGATAGTCCTTGCCACTTGACCCATAGTTTCTACTTCTTGAATGTTGTAAGTTGGCCTTACATACCCCTCCTCATGAGGACAATTCTTGTGCATGTGGGGTCCTCTACATCTCCAACATTGGATAGGTTCTTTGTTTTCTTTTGGATTTCTTGGTTTTTCCCCCATCACTTTAGCTGGTTGGTTCACAGCTGGTTTTCTTGGTTTTTCTCCCATCACTTTAGCTGGTTGGTTCACAGTGTGTGATGGCTACCTCTATTGGTTGATGGAGTTAGAAGGTTTGAAACCTTCCTTCCTCTGATCAAACTTTTCCTTCTTCTTGTCTTTCCAATCCTTATGGATACCAAGTTTGATTTTTCTTTGCTCATAACAATACTTAGATTTCCTTATTGCTTCTTCCAGAGTTCTAGGTTCATAAAACTCAATTATGTCTCAATATGCTTGAGGTGGCCCACTCAGAAAACACCGTATTTTCACTTTATCATATTTGATATATCTCACATACCTCAAAAGTTCCAAGAACTTGTTTGCATACTCTTCCATGGTTTGTTGTCCCAATTTCAACTCATGGAATTCTTTGATCTTGTCATCATAATATCTGTCAGAGAGGTACTTCTACTTGAAATACTTCTTGAATTGTTTCCACATAATTTTTTTGTCATTGATATTCTTTACCTTCCTGAGGTGCTCCCATCATATGGATGCTCTTCCATCCAGGTTGAAGATGGCTACCCAAGCTTTCATATTTCATGAATAGTCTTGGACTTGGAAATATTTCTTCATCCCAAGAAGCCAAGCTTCAGCTTCTTGACCAGTATTTACCGCACCATTAAAGGTAGGTGGCCTTACTTTCTTAAACTCATCACATGATTTGTTTCTGTAGCACCTCTTTCTCTTTTCTTTGTGAGTTGAAGAGCTCAAACCTTCAGTGGATCCTTCCGACTCAAATGATCCACTAGAAGACCTCCTTCTTCTTCTAGCATTGCTTTTACTTCCTTTTGGTCATGTTGCACGACACCCAGAGCTCATTCACCTATGGATGTCTGTCAAAATCTGCAGCATGGCTACATTCAGCTAATTTTTCTCTTCCTGAGCTTTAACCAACCTTTCATTATCTTCCACATAACTTTGCATCTCCAACCTTAGGCTTCTCATGGTAGCTGCAAAATCTAGCGGACTCTCTTGAAATATTATGCCATTAGACTCTATATCGGCATTTCCAACTCGGACGTTTTCTCCCATAGTGTCTTCCTCATGCTCATATGGATTATGTGCATCATACATGTCGTAGGTTCTCATGGCTAAGCCAAAAACCAACTCTTTTTCAATATGCACTATGACTCTGCAAAAATGTGTTATTCAAACACGATTGTTAGCGGCATAAAAAACAATTCAGAAGTAAAAACCATTTACTTACTGTCACCTGGCCCATATACACCCAATGTTGTAACCAACAACTCTGTTAATTGTTCAACTTGGCCCATTTAGGAAATATTGTTGCAACCAACTTCTCTGATAGCAATCTGTAACATCCCCATACCCCATAATGTGGATAAATTAATTTTTTTACTTCAAGAACCATTGTTCTCCTTCAAAACACAGGGCATGGACGTTAACACACACTTCGACCTTCATTCTTAGGCTTAGAAATCACTGTAACAGTTGTTCCTCCCTTGACAGATCCCTTCTGCGACCAGAAACACCTTTTCTGCATTCAACCTGTCCTTTTCGCACTTCACCTTCCGCCCTTCCGACCTCAGAACTTAGAAGTCAGAAACTCAAAGGCTCGATGAAGTGAATTGTTAGCCTTCCACCTTTCACATTTTGCACTTTCAATTTCTGACCTTCCGACCTCGGAAATCAGAAACATAATGGGCGACAGAAACACTCAATGACTTTTCCACCTTCCGCACTTCTGATTTCCGCCTTTTTGACCTCGAAAATCAAAAATCGAAAACATAATGTGCGACGAAAACACTTAACAGCTCTTCCGCCTTCTGCACTTTCGCTTTCCGCCTTTCCGACCTCAGAAATCAGAAATCGGAAACATAATCTGTGATGGAAATACTTAACGGATCTTCTGCCTTCTGCACTTCCTCTATCCTCCTTTCCGACCTCATAAATCAAAAATCGAAAACATAACAAATGACGAAATCCTTTATCCACTTTTTTCCTTCCGACTTCCGCCTTCCAAAATTTTGATGCAAAACTCGGAAATCAAAAAAACAACAACCGATGGAATCCTTTATCCACTTTCTGCCTTCTAACTTCCACCTTCCGCTGCGAAACTCAAAAATCAGGAAAACAACAAATGACCTTAACCTTTTATGCACTTCCGACTTCTGCTTTCCGACCTTGAACATCGGAAATCGAAAAACACATTTTTTACCTTCTTTTCAACTTCCCTTTCCGCCTTCCGCAGGCAAATCCCAAGATGCGGAAACACAACAATTCTTCCTTATTCAACTTTCCCTTTTCCAGTTTCTGCCTTCTGCCTCCCTTAGGAGGATTCCAAGGGGCGAAAACACTAAGTCATATGCATTCTGGTTTCTGTAACATGCTTCTATCCTCCATGAACTTAGGAAATTGCATTGCAAAGACACGAGGCATATACAGAAGTAAAATGCAAGAAAACATAACAAAAGTAAACTTCTACTTAACCATCAATAAGCATTAAACATAATCATAATAACTCATAAGCAAATACATGGCATAAAAAATCATAACATAGATACTTATCTTGATGATTAAGTTGTCCCGCAACTAGCTATGTCACTTCAATGGTCCACCCAACCATAGGCCAGTGTGTTCATTAATCTCTCAACGCCACTACAACCCCCAAGCTAGGCATGATTTCCACAAGGAACTAGGGAACGATAGACTCACACACATCCAAATTAAAACACACAGTCAATCCAACTGATGGGTTTCACAGGCTACACAGCCAAGCCATCTCACAGTTGGGTTTATCAGACTGTCTAGGAAACAAGCCAAACATATGGGTTTCATAGACCACATATCCAAGCCATCTAGTAGTTGGGTTTCACAGACTCTACATAGTTAACGCAACATTTACAACAAGGACCATCCAAGCGAACAGATGGGTTTCACAAGCTACTCAGCTAAGCCATCTTTCATGGTTGGGTTTCACAGGCTGTCCAGCCAAGGATTACACACATGGCCCAAAGAAAAACAAGTCACATCCAAGCCAACTACCAGTTGGGTTTCATAGGCTTCTCAGCCAATAAAATATCCAATTGGGTTTCACAGGTTTTCCCATCCAAACCAATATACAATTGGGTTTCACGGGCTTTCATCCCAGCCAATCTCCTTTGGGTTTATCAGGCTGCTAAGGTAATGGACAAGAAGAACTGCTAAGCTAGTGATCTCATCCACAAAGCTGAGGACACCTTCACAAGATCTATTTGTCCTGGAATCCACATTGCCTACACACCCAACACAAGGAAGTGTCCCCTTCTCTGCTACACAATCCTTAGGGATACATCTTCCCTTCCAGTTCTCTTCAGGATGTGTAGAGCATATTCACCAGCCACTCTTATCTTATTGTGAGGTTCCACACTAGGTTTATCAAGCACATTCTACGTCTCTTCCACTCCTAAGTCTTGCATATAGTTTAGACCCAAACCAAGGTGCACAACACAACAAACCATAGGGAAACGTAGCAAGACATGCTTCACTCACTCTATAACAGAGGAAACCACTACGGAAACACCTTCTATGACTCAAGAGAGTGAAACAAACCATTCTGAACAATGGGTCACTGCACAACAGCACTGGGGAAACCACGGAGGACTACACTTTCATAAAATTGAGTGATCTCCACTGCCCATTTACTCGGCAAAACACAACAAAATCGTTCTTCTGTGACTCAGGGTATTCGAACGACAACAATGCATGCATGAATGAACCCTCTGCGTGAATGACAAAATGCACAAGCATGAACAAGAGTGAATGAATGAATGACAATCCCGAACCCCTCAGGAAAAATAAAACCTTATGCACGTCTGGGAGAAAGGATGGACTCGGCACGCACCATGTGGTTACTTGCTACAGAAGCAAGAACACGGCCTCCCAGACTGTAGACTTGAAGGCTTTCTCAAAAAAGCAATCATACTGTCGTTCCTTGCTCTACCTAAGGCATTCATTGCCTCATCCAACTTCTGGGAGAAATTAATGATTGAGGATAGAGGACAAAAGGTAGTTGAGGTTTCATGGGTTTCCTCATTGACATCTGGTCAAAACCTATTGGATCAAAGGGTTTGACTAACTCCCCACCCTATCCCTTGTGGAATCATGCCCCCATCTCTTTCATGTTGCAGTCCCATAGCTAGTTGTGGTATTTTATTAAATTGTGCATTTACATGATATTCAAAATGCTCTGTGCTTGAATTAGCACCAAAACCATAGGTATCAACCTTGATCACCTATCCACAAAACATCCATCAATGGCAGGGCCTTGTCCTTGAGCTCCTCGCCATGATTCAAATACAATACATACATCATGTACAGTCTTAATACCATGGGGTTAAAACTGGGGTGTTACAATTAGGGTTTATTGATTCACTTGATAAAAGAAATATTAATATCATTGTTGGTATTATCATTATATTTATCTTTATCTATGTTACATTACCACCCTCTCAACAAATGCTTTGTCCTCAAAGCATAATAAATAGGCTCGTTTTCCTCTTCTATTGGAATATGCATTATGTCAACCTTCCTTAGATGAGGTGGAATATACCTTTTAGGACTTTCAAGAAATAGTTCATTTTTTATACACAACATTCTCATCCCTATTTTGCAATATCCACAAAATTGATATAAATGATACTCTTGGTGGGGTTCATCATGGTCAAACTTTTAGTTGTATGTTGTAGTGATTTCCTTTTATGTGTTCCATATTCCTACTTGCTTTCCATCCACTATTATATATTAACAAAAAAATACATGCTTCACATCTATGCCTTGGAATTGAATTCTTATTCTTACCACATCGATAACATATGTTTTCCTTCCCTTACTTTTATCCTTTTTCAAAATGATGATATTCATTATCGCTGTAACTAGTTACTTTTTTTAGGAATAAAAAACTACCTCTTGTTGACTAATCAACTTCCTTGGACCATTTTTACCATACATTTTTGCTTCTACCGAGTTCTTAGGTCTCAATAAACTTATCTCACTACGATAATGGATTTTAACCAAAAAATATACATTTCAAAAGTTTCTCATTTGTAAAATCAAGAAATTGCAAGAACTTCCCATTCATGGGTAAATTTGTTCATTCTTACTATTTATTGTAAATGAGAAAACATGGCATATGTGTCATCTTCTTCATTGTTGTGAAACCTCTTAAGGAGATCTTCTATGAACATTTTCCAATCAACTAAGAAACCATTAGTTTTTTGGATCACCATGTGATCCAATCATAAGCATCACCTTATAAATATAAAAATGTCATCGATATCTTTTCTAATTCATTACAGGTGGGTTCATGGCAATAAATAACTTGATTTTATTAACCCACATGATATCCCTTTGATCGTTCAATCCATCGTATTTAGGTATCTCAATTTTAACTTTATTTAGATACCTCATTTAATATGCATATCTTTGGTAATTTGTCTTTGGAAGCGATCTTTGGTGAAATAAGGGTTGCGAAAATAAAGCTTCAACCTTTCCAGTTAGATGGTCAACCTTTTCACTATGGTCATTAATTATCTTTGTCGTTTCATCCCTAACATAATTTCTTATTGTTAATAAGGTTTTCCATTGTTCTTCCTTTTTTGGATTTTTCTATTACCTTGTTAATTCTCTCAATGAACATTTTATGTTTCTTATATTAATCTATTAATTTTTTCTTTCATTTTTTTGGTCCTTTTTCAACATTATAACGAAGGCAATTTCTTAAGTTGTTGACCTCATATTTACATCAATTAATGTTAGCATGTAATTCATTATTGTTAACCATCTTGGTATTCATTTTTTTAGGGAACCCACATTAATATTACTTTGTATATAACTATATATTAAGATATTGAGAAATTAAAGAGGCATGTGAACTTTCAAGAAACCCTTTTAGAAAAATAATAAAACTGATTATTGAAGGTTGTACGATGGTATGGAACTTTTTTTCCATAGAAAAAAATCATAATTTTATTCAAATTATATTGTGCAGATGATCCACTATCAGTAGATAAGTGTTCATATGTTCAGTACAAAAATGCTCATAAACAGCATATACACAAAAAAACTTTTAATTACAAACATGTAATCAATTATCCTCCAGAAAAAGTATAAATTCATCTCCATGATCTCATCACCATACAATCAGCCATAAAGACTGTCCAAAGTAGCATGGATGTGCTATCCAGAAAATATCATCCATAAACAGCCAAGAAATAAGCCATCTATCCATCAACAAGTATGTCCCAAATATGCCAGCATAACCCAAAAATCTGACCAATCATGCATCAGATATCAAAGTCAAAATGTCTCCAATCAGACAGAGCAGTCTGTCTTTCTAGAAAATCCACAGAAATATCATATCCAAAGTCCAAAAAACCTTATATTAGAGTATAACAGCAAACCAAAAAAATTGCATAGAGTATCAACCATCATAATAAGCAGGTCAACTTGTCACCCATAGAATCAAATCTTAAAAAACCTGGAAAGTATCATGTCTATCAGACCCATGATATTCAGAAATAGACCAAAATCCATTCTGAACTTTCCCACCATCATTAGCTAAACTGTCAGCTAATGTATTCCTTCCTCTATAGATATGTTTGAAGACTGCCTGATCAAAACAATATGTAAGTCTGATAACTTCTTGTAATATCTGAGCCAGTTGAATATTATGGATTCTGAATTTTCCAGTTATCCAATTAATGACAAGCAAGGAATCTCCGAAGACCTGGATATTAGTAATCTGCTTGTTCAATGCCAAAATTAAGAGTAATTACAAAGCATATAACTCAGCAATATTATTGGTCCCTACCCCCAACCCAGCTTTAAAAGAGATAAAATGATCGACATTGAGGAAACGTATACCCCCAGCACCACACAGTTGTGGATTACCAGTAGCAGAACCATCAAAATAACCCCAAGGTCTGGTCTTGTCAATAATTTCCTCAGAAATGATTCTAATCTTCAAGACAGCATTATCCTATGGATAAGATGACAACAAACCCAAACTAGACGCTGATACATGAACATGAGATGGTAAAAAGTCATCAAAACAACTATGGTTTCTGGCCTTCCATATAAACCAGGAAACAATGATAGGCAAAGATCTTATTGTTTTTACCTTTATGTTGAGTACCCAATTCTTCAAACAAGATAGAATAGTGTCCCCAACCCATAGATTCTGTAAATTGATCATAGATTTGATTTCCTTCCAAACAGTTTTAGTGTAAGGACAATCAACCCCTAGATGATAATTTGTTTCTACATCACCTTTTCAAAGATAGCACCGACTAGGACCTTCCCAACCCCTGTGATTTAGTATATCCCAAGTGAGAGCTTTGCCCGAGAAAAGAAACCAGCAGTAAATATTTGTTTTAAGAGGACATTTACAATGCCAAAACATGTTCCACCACCATGCAATTTTGAATTCACACTGTTCCATGATCAAATGCAAATATCCTCCTTTTGGAGTATACTTACCAGATTTAGCCTGATTCCAAACAAGTAAATCTTAAATGAGGGTTATACTAATTGGTATGGAACTAACCATCAAAAGGCCACACGGGATTTTAAATGAGGGTTATACTATTTGGTATGGTTGTCGACAAAACTGATAATGGCTTGTTCAAATGTATGGATCTGTGAGAAGCTATAGTTAAATGTATGACACAACAGCATGACAACTGACAAATTGAATATGGTTGTGTACAAACGTATTGACAAGGAAGAAAACATATTGATGTACACTCCCTCCAGTGTTCTGAGCCATGGAGTGTTCTGAGCATTTAGAGTTTGATGGTGGTTAGGATTTGAATTCATAGTGGGTGGGTGCCATGATGGTTGGTATGGGATATGGGAGTCTTCTTAGTGGCCTCTATTGGGGGATTTATTCGATGGTCCTTGAAAATTGAGTTACCTATCCATTGTTTAACCATTGGAATATTTGATTCTATCAGTCTATCTCTAGACTAATGGAAGTCATTCTCAAACCATCCAGGGTGGGTTTTAAAAACTAGAATCCCTCAAATTAATAGGTTCCTCCATGTTGGTCAGATATTCAATAACTGGAGGTTTTTAAGGGTTTAGGCTCGATCGCGAGGACCTGAATTTGGAGGGTTGAGATTTACTCCTGGTGTTATAACAAGTGGATTGTTGGTGGTATTACCTGGGTTTTTCCTGTGGTCCTATATCACCCACGCGACCTACTGCGAGCATGGGTTTCTGTCTTTTGGATTTTTGGATGCTTTGTCAGGTCGAACCTTCCCTGTGGGGGTTTCTTTTCTAGTTGACATTCTTTGTGCCAGAATGTTTTTAATGCTCCATGTGATGGAGCTCTACTGGGGTTTTTTTATCGTTGTTGGAGCAGTCATTAGTTTCCTACTTTCCTAGGTATTGTAGGTCGGTTTCTTATCACGTGAAATGGGATTTCGACATAGGGTCGGTTTTATTTAGTGATTTGTGGGCTCTAAAGCATGACGCGGTCATTCCTTTCTCGTAGCAGTCAAACAGCAAGGGTGACAAGTATTTCTCCTATCCCTATTTTAGATGTGTCGTCGGGGTAAGCACATGGGCGACAGGTGTCGAAACAAAAAATCCCTACTGATACGCCGACTGGTCTAGGCGGTATTCTGGGAAAATATCCATTGTTGACGGACACTGCACTATCGTGCACAAAAAAATATTTTCCACCGACTCCATGCAAATGTGCCCACATGCATGCCGATAAGAGGTGGCTGGCGAGACAAATGTATCTTCGCATGTGTTCAGGAGAAAAACCTTCAAGAAGAGTAAAAATGTTCATTATCATAAATGGAAACTTCGCCAGGACAAAGAAAGGATGTCTCTGGGTAGGGGAGTCATCCTGGAAGAGGTGGTCGGGATGACCTTGAGGGGTCTGGTGGGTAAATTTAGTTACAAGACTATGTCCTGTAAGGACATCGAGGCTTGGGCTACCTGGTTTTGGGACCCTATCCTGGGTTACATTCCAACTATATTTGTCTTTCAAAAGGGGTGGTATGGTTTTGTGTTTAGGATTGAATCTCATACTTTTTTTGTACTGGAGTCGACCTGGATGAATGGTCATGGCAGCTTGATGTTGCATCGTTGGCACTATGGATTTGATCCTATGATAAAGGGCTTAAAGCTTTGTCACTTATGGGTTATTCTCCATGATTTACCTCTTTTCTTTTGGAAACGAGAAGCTTTGATTGTTATCGGAAACCACCTTGGTCATTTCATTCATTTGGAAACATAGATGTTATTTGATATTGATAAGTGGTTAAGGCGGATTCTAGTTGAGATTGATACATCAAAGGGTTTACTTGAAAACATTATGATAGATTGGCGTGGTCGTTTTTTCTCCCACCCTCTGGACTACTGGGGGATCCCGTTTTGTTGCTCAAAGTGCAAGGAGATAGGTCATCTATGGAAAAATTGTTCCTCATCTGGCTTGAATACTGAAAGTGATTCGGATAAAGAAGAAGCTTGTTCGTTGAAATATTCTAGTTCTATTGCCCCTGAAAATATTTTGGATCCTTTGGTTACGCTCTCGGTTGCTTGTGACACTGCGATGTTGGTGGACCAACCTTTTTTGAGTAAGTTAAATTGTCTCAACCCATCTTTTGTCTATTCGTTAAATTCAAATGAAAGTGATTTTGTAAAGTCTCTAGAATATCAGGGGGATACTGCGAGAGAATCAATACTTGCAGGAACTACTTTTTTCTATAAGGGGTAATAGTATCCAAGCATCCTCGGGGTGGGTCTATCAATCAATCAAAAGTCCCATATACTCCATACTCTATGGCATCGAAGGAATCATTTCCTAACCGATTGGCATTGTTGGCGGTCTAGCTGATGACAGGGCGCTTGTTGATGGAAATTGGGAATCACAAACCCTTTCCCCAATCATATCCACAAAAAATGGTTTTGGTTTTAGATACTTAGGTTAGCATTGGGATGATTGTTGAAAGAGACCCCACTCCCTATCCTTCATCCCCGCCACTTAGCTCTCTGAAGTCTCATGTCCCCCCCTTACTGTCTATGATGTTCTGAATAATATACCCTTAAAAACATTTACATGTGTCACTTCAAATGGGCTTCCTTTACCTGCTCCTGAACCACCTAACAACCCTCCAACTGTTCTAAAATGTCTAGATAGTATCCCACCCTAAACTTTACCTTGGGGTGCCATTTTGGGGGGACTAAAAATAGAATTTTCACCTATAAAAACCCAAAGTGCAAGAAAAAACAAAAAAGGAACAGATCCTCCCGCCTCTTCGACTTTACCGGCTCCTTCTCTTTCCACAACTGCTCCATGGCACTTAGAGGATTCAAATCCCTATCCAGGGTTAAGAGATGATTTTCACATCCATAAACATTCAGGGAGTCGGGGGCCTCCATAAACACCTTTCCCTTCAAATGGTTTTGGATCGAGTCAAACCCCGTGTGTGTTCTTGCAAAAAACTATGGTTTTGGGGCTAAAAGGGAGTTCTTTTTTCGTAAAAAAACAAAAAAAACTGGGAGGTGGCATTTGTGGATGCTTTGGTTTTATCGATGGGATTACTAGTTGCATGGCACCCTAGGAAGTCCAAACTGAAGGCCTTCTCTATGTCTACATGTATATTGTTATTTGGTCACATCATGGATTTTTCCGAAGAAATGAACCTACTAAACATATACAGGCCCTATATATCAAAGGAATTGTTCTAGGATAGGATTGTGGTTGAGGGGAATTTTATTTTTCCAAACTGGGTGATTGCGGGTGACCTAAACTTCACTTGGTGGGCCTGTGAAATATGGGGGCCAAAAGCAAAGCTAGATCCACTTGTTGCTTATTTTGAGGAAATTTTTGAAAGGAAAGAATTGGTGGATGTGAATTCTATTCTCATATGCCCTACCTAGCGCAATGGAAGATCGAGCAAGTTTGGGGTGGCAAAAAGGTTGGATCATTTTTTCCTCTTTTCTTCCCTGATTGAAAAACTGGATAAATTTCGGACTTGGGTAGATCCAAACAGACTCTTCAACCATTATCCCATTTTTTGTCAATTTGAGTTTTGAGGGAAGAGGTCTAATACACCATTTAAGTTCAACCATGAGTGGCTAAGAGTGGATGGTTTCAAGGATCTAGTGAGCAAGGTGTGGAACGACTCAACTTATCTGATTTCTCTCTCTTTGATGGATCTTTTAACTATGAAATTATGTAAGTTGAAGTCTCAGGTCATCGGTTGGGATAAGAAGAGAACTAAACTGGATAAAAAGGATCTAATCTCCATTGAGGAGAAGATTGGTTATATCAATGCAAACTTGTCACAAGGGATGTTTTCTCAGTCTGATATGGAATTTCTAATGAAACTAAATCAAGAAAAACTGCAAATCCTTAAGATCTCCTTTGAAAAAGAACGCCTAGACAGCAGAATCACTTAGTTAGAGGCGGGAGATAAGAATATAAAATTTTTCCATAAATTCGTTTAACATCACAGGAACATTAATTATGTATGGGCACTAAAAGAATATGATGGCTTACTTGTTAAGGAACAAGTGGAGATCTCTCAGGTGCTTCACTCTCATTTTTAAGTCCTACTACAAAGCAGATGGAAACTTCTCAATCATAGATCATATTAAGGTAATTAAGGAGTTCCCTAGACTATTTACTGAAGTGGAGGGTGATGAGATTTTCCTGCCTATTCCTTTACTGGAACTAAAAGGGGTCATTATGGCCTCTGCTATATCTAAAATCCCAGGCTCATACGGGTTTACTATGGAACTGTTTCTGGATTGTTTTGAGCTGATGGGTGTGGACTTGTTAAACAAGGTGGAACAATCCAGAGAAAGAGGGGTGATCACAGGAGCCATAAACTCACAGTTGTTGCATTAATACCCAAAAAATATGACACTGAGGACATAGAGGACTTTTGTCCCATTTCCCTCTGTAATTTCATTTATAAAATCATTTCGAAGATCATTGCAAACAGACTTAAACCTATTCTTTCCAAAGGTCTTTCTGCTGAACAATTTGGTTTTTTAGAAAAAGACAAATACTGGAAGCCATTGGGGTGGCTCGGGACGTTTTTCATAGTTTCAAGTCCTGAAAATTGAATGCCTATGCCCTACAGTGGATTTAAATAAAGCATATGATAGGGCTCAATGGGGGTTTCTTAAGCTCATTTTAATTCAAATTGGTCTTCCATTCAAGGTAATGAAATGTATCATGGGTTGTGTTACTTTGGTGTCATATGCAGTTCTTGTGAATGGCTGCCCTACAAAAATTTTCCCTGCAGAAAAGGGGCTTCAGCAAGGATGCCCCCTCTCACCTCTACTCTTTCTCCTTGTTATTGAATGTCTCAGTAGGTTTATTATTAAAGAAAAAGAAGAGGGTTATATAAATGGTATTAAAATCAGTGGCAGCCTATCTATATCACATCTACGTTTCATAGATGATATTATGATCTTCGACTCGGGGTATTTCGTTGAATGGCGTGCTTATTGTGATCTTATCATGGAATTTTGTAATGTCTTTGTCCTATCTATCAATACCAAAAAATCTTTACTCCTGGAAAATGAGGCCTGTGTGGCGGATTTATATGAGATCAAATATTTGTTTTAGGTTCAATCTTATCCCTTTGAAGTGGGCACTCGGTATCTTGGTTATTTTATTAAACCAAACGGTTACAAAGTTGGGGATTGGATGTGGTTATTGCAAAGGTTTGATAGAAGAATCAAACATGGGTGTTGGTGTTGGTTATCATTTGAGGGGTGACTAATATTAGTCAGATTTGTTTTGGTTAACCTTGCGGTATATTGGTTCTCCTTGAGAAAAGTCCTGAAATCGATCATCAATGAAATCAGAAAAAATCTTATGGCATTCAAATCCAAAAAAGTCAAAGTACCATTTGGTGCCTTGGGATATTATTGATCATCTTATGTCTAAAGGTGGTTGGGGACTGAAAAACATGCACTTGTTCTCTCTTTCTTTAAGGGAAAAAATCATGTGGATGGTCACTTCTGGTAGCATCTTGTGGACCTATGTTATGCGGGCTAAATACTTCAAGTCCCTCATTTTTATCCAGGGGATCAGGTGCTTTAAAAAACTACGACGTGGAATATCAAACATTTGGGATGGTCTCTTGGAGGATTTTAAGGTATTCGGTCCTTGGTTGGCTTGGACTACGGATGATGGTCGTGCTATCAGAGTGGGTGAGAACCCTATCGTTGGCAGTCCATCTAGGTACCTGTTATCATCTGATTTAATATTTATTCTACACAGCAAGGGTTTTTTTTTTCTCTATATCATATATCTATGTCTCCTTTCAGTTCTGCATCTTCATAGGGTTGGATTACCGCTTCTCAACTAAGGCTATATGGTTCGATGGGAGCCGAATGGTCTAAATATATATGAGGCCTTTGGCATGGCTCCATCATGCTGGATGATGGTTTTGATACTCTAAAATGGACCTTCAATAAGGATATTTAGGTCATTACTGCAAATCTAGCCTATCAATTGTTAACCGACGATATTTCATTCATTATTATTGGTGGCATTCAGTTTGGTCTTGGAAGGAACCTTACCGTATTATTATCTTTTGTTGGTTAGCGCTGGACAATCATCTCCTAACCTAGAATAATCTCCTAAAATGAGGTATGATAGACCCAAATATTTGTATTGTCTGTGGTCTGGCTGCAGAGTCTATTTTCCATATTTTTGTCTCCTACAATTTCACTCAATCTATTTGGATGTCTATTGGTCTCATGTTAAAAAGCCACATAGATTGAAATAGTGATTCCTTATCGAAATGCTTCCTTGTTTGGAAAAATAAGACTCCTCACTGGAAATATTTACCTTGCTTCATATTATAGGAGATATGGAATTGCAGAAACAAGAGGATTTTTTAGAACACCCTTCCAAACGGTCTATTTATCGGTCTAAAGGGACTGAATTCCTTTTTGAATCCGGTCAAGATCAAACCTAAGGTGGAAATCCCTTGCATATATCTAGAGTTCTAAAATATTTGGCCCCCTCACATAGGTTGTTGGGATTCTTTGATGGAGCCTCACAAAAGGACTCTTCTCTTTGTGGGGTCGGTGTTATTCTATGGATCGATGAGTTAAGTTTTTATAAATTATGGATGAACTGTATCACTAGATCTAATACTAAGGGGGGGCTCCTCTCCCTCTGGATCCTTCTTCAGTTTACTTGGAGCCTCGGATTGGATGGGATTCATATTTTTGGTGACTCTCATATTATCATTGATTGGGCCAAAAACTTACAATGGTTAAATCTTATTTATCTTGATCCTTGGATGAAAAAAATGAGGCTTCTGATAAATTGCTTCCAAAAAATTGCATTCCCTTACTTATAGAGCGAGCATAACATTCAAGTTGATTTGTTGTCAAAGAGATCTCTTTTTGTTGTTGATGGATTCATCTTTTTCAAACTTTGGTCGATGGGTTCTCTTGTCTCAGAGGGAAGCCATCAGGCTATCTTTGTTTGAGGCTTGGTTTGGACCTTAAATTTTTGGTTCCTTTATTTTGTCCCTCATTTTTGTCATACCAGTTGGCCTTACCTTGGACTACTTTTTTGGCCAATTCAACTTTCTACTTTCTCTTTAGGATTAGCTCTTTTGTCCTACTAGTCACTACTATGTTGTTAGTATTCTCTTGGTCCCGGATCTATTTTATGTTTTGGTTATGTCCATATGACCACTTTCGGTGTATACATTTGTGTATTATGTTGCCCTCCTTTACATATACTTCAATAAAGTATAGATATTTTCATGGGGAAAAAATGGAAGAAAATGGAATGTATGGTTTTGATAGTGGCTTGTATGTCTGATAGTGCACAAGTTTGACAATATTGAATGTCTGGATTGTATCAAAAGAAGTATAGGTTACATTTAGTGGCAATGAACAATACAGTGTGCATAATGGATATAGAAAGTACCACAAATTGTATGAAATATTGGCATCTTATCACGGGAAATATAAAGATTGCACAGATTGGATGTGGATGTACAACCTAATGGAATATTGTACATGACTCTTAATGTCAATGTATATTTTCAGCTTTAATATCAATGTAGTAAACCTTTATTGTTTTTTATTAAATTGACAGAATAATCTCTACAATGTATAAGAATATATCAAATTATGAATAATTGGTAAAATATGAGACACTTACAATTAGCCTTATGCATTGATTAGTCACGAGACAAAGGTTTTTGTACCCATTGACTTTTTCATTAATGTATAAAATGTTTATTAATGTTATTGTTGGTATCATCATTACATTTATAGTTATATCTATTACAAAAGCCTTGGTAGCCATTTGAAACAAATTTCTATGCATAAAAATAAGAACAGCAAACAAATTTAAATTCAACAAAGGGTTTGTGTTGGTGAAGTGAATTATAAGTCCCTTATTTACGGATCACTTCTTAAACTTTGATTGCTATCCAATATATGTTAAAATCATATCCTTGAATTATATTGTATACAATCACACTTACACACTCCAGGAAATAAGGATCTCAAGGAAGTCCTTGAGATAACATTTAAGGCTCTCAAGGAAATACAATAATATACAAAGAAGATATGCCAAATTAATAGAAAGTCAAGAGAGGCTTCACATCGGGCATACAAGAGGGGGACAAGGAACTTGTTCATTTGTTAGAAATGGACAATGAATTCCCATATTATTAAAAATCAATACATTATTTAATGAAGATTTAATATTTAACATATTGTAATTGGAATAAATAAATAAATATCTTACCATAAAAATGTTAGTTTTGTACCTAGGAATTTGTTCCCTAAGTGACTTTTTTGCCTAAGTCACTTAGAAAAAGGGAAAAAGGTGACCCTCACATTAAAAGCTACTTAATGAGACTTTATAAAGTTAAAGTCACTTTTTGATAAATTTAAGTGGGTGAGTAAATTTATTTAAGTGATTTAAATAAATGTGATTTTCACTCTCATTGAATCTTAGCCATTGGATTGGATCTTTCTCCACCATTGGATTAGATTCTCACTTAGGGTTTAGACAAAAAGGGTTGAGGGAGGCAAAATCACTTCACTTTTTTCATTTTTGGAGAAGGAGAGACTGAGCTGAGAGAGAAGGAGGTCGAGCTAGGGCATTAGCATGATTCCCAAGAAGAGAGACTGCACAGAAATCGAGGGTGTACGGACTGCATTTAATGCTGCACAGAAATCGAGGGTGTGCGGACTGCATTTAATGCTGCATAGAAATCAAGGGTGTACGGACTGCATTTAATGCTGCACAGATTTCAAGGGTGTACGCACTGTACGGACTGCATTTAATGTTGCACAGAAATCGAGGGTGTACGGACTGCATTTAATGCTGGCACGTTTTTCAAGATTTTGAGATGAAATCTTGGGTGGAGATAAGTTAAATTTTCACTGTATTTCTGTTCTGATATTTTGCTGAAGATAATAAAATCACTCTCTCTCTCTAACTGGTTTTCCCTGTGGGGGTTTTTTCCAGGGCTTGATTTTGGCCAAAAATTTCTGAGTCTATCATTTTATGGTGTGATTGTTAAATGTGTTTTTCAGCCTGTTAGTGTATTTTACTGTGTGTTTAATTGTTCAGTAAAATTTCATAAGTAACCTACAGCCAATGCAAAACCGACTGTATGTGAAAACCACAAAATGTTGACATAAACCAGCAAACAGTAAAACGCAGAATTTCTTCATGGTATCAGAGCTTGGGGGCAAAAAACAGTGATAGTTTGCAGACACACAGAAATTTTCAAATCTCACAAATTTTTTAGTATTTTACCTTCTGTCAGTGAGTCGCACTTTGTTGGGTTGGTGTAGAGATGGCTACAGGTCTTAGACTGGAGGATAGGCTGGATGGGACAGGAAATTTTGTGCCGTGGAAGGCCAGAATTTTACTGATATTGGAGGAGAATGAGTTATGGCCGGATGTAGTTAGGAACACTATAGCTAACCCGGTTGTCATTCCCGCATCAGCAGATGCAACAGCTCTATCAGCTTTCAACAAGAAGGACTGTAAAGCTAGGAGGATCATTCTAGATGCAGTTAAAGACCACATAATCCCTCACATTTCAAGCAAGACTAGGGCACACTTGATGTGGTCAGCCTTGACCAATTTGTATGAGAGTTCCAATGAGAACAAGAAGATGGTTCTCAAAGAGAAACTCAAAAGTATAAAGATGAATGGGGGTGAGGGATTCACAGCATATCTTACCAGGATTTCTGTAGTTCGGGATGAACTTGCAGCGGTTGGGGAGGTGGTAGCCCCTACAGAGCTAGTACGCACAGCAGTGAATGGGGCTTCAAAGCCCTGGCATGCATTTGTGCAAGCCATAGTGGGCAGAGAGAACCTACCTACCTGGGATAGACTTTGGGATGACTTTGTGCAGGAGGAGACTAGGAGACGTCTTGTACAGGGCAGTACATCTCACAATGGGGTTGATGACAAGAATGTGGCTTTGGAAGCTAAGGGCAAGAAGAAGAAGGGTCCCAAGAAGGGTGGGGCCAAGTAGCACCAGCACCAGCAGCAGAGTGGGAAGAAGAAAGACTCGACTAAAATCAAGTGTTATGCATGTCAGGCGTTTGGGCACTATGCTTCACAGTGTCCAAGCAAGAAGAAGAAGAAGGGACAGGGACAGCAGACAGCAGCCTCAGCGGAGGTTGATGAGTTTGGTGATGCATTTCAGAGGGAGTTTTCCCTATATGTTGGACAGATGGAGAGAGAGAGAGTCTCTTTAGCCACCAGCACAGACATGGATATGGATAGTGAGCATTCATTGTTGGCAGGTCATCAGGGGAGTCCATCCACCTCTACTACTTGGTATATTGACAGTGGAGCCTCGAGCCACATGACTGGATCTCGAGAGATGTTCTCGGAGCTATCTCAGACAGGTAGAGATGTGCAGGTTGTCCTTGGAGACAACATCGTTGTTAGAGCTGTTGGTCGGGGGACCATTACATTTCAGAGGGAGTCGATGAGTCTCATGACTCTAAGGGATGTGTTGTATGTCCCTGGGCTGAAGAAGAACCTTGTGTCAGTTTCCACCATTGAGGACAGGGGTCTTGGGGTGTGCTTTTCATATGGGAGAGTGCAGGTGTATCCCAGGGCTATAGGTATGTCTAGTGCCATAGACATTGGAGTCAGATGTGGAAAGCTATACAAGCTCTTGTTTCAGCCACAGTGCGCTCTAGCACACAGCAGTAGCAGTGAGCTATGTGAGCTATGGCATCGGAGGATGACCCACCTACATCACCCAGCTCTCAGATTGTTGAGGAGCATGGTTACAGGATAATCGAAGTTCAGCATTGAGCAGAGTGATGTGTGCAGGGGGTGTGCTTTGGGAAAGTACACCAAGACTGCTTTTTCGAGCAGTGACACGAGAGATGCAGGGGTTCTAGATCTTATCCATTCTGACATATGCGGTCCTATGTCATCAGTGTCTTTGACAGGTTTTGAGTACTACATTAGCTTCATTGATGACTACTCCAGGAAGACCTGGATCTACTTCTTGAGGAGCAAGAAGTCCTCACTTGTGATGAGAGTCTTCCAAGGGTTCAAAGCCCTTGTGGAGAAGCAGACGGGGAGGAAGATCCAAATGTTGAGATCGGACAATGGGGGTGAGTATACCTCCAAGGAGTTTGATGCATTTTGCAGACAGGAGGGCATTCAGAGACAGTTGACAGTTCCTTACACTCCAAAGCAGAATGGAGTAGCAGAGAGAAAGAACAGGTCGATTGTGGGGGCAGCCAGAGCGATGCTTCATGATCAGGGGTTACGTTTCTTTCTATGGGCAGAGGCATGTAGCACTGCAGTTTATCTGCAGAACAGGAGTCCTCACAGGGCAGTGGGGAGTAAGACTCCTGAGGAGATGTATTCAGGCAAGAAGCCTAAGGTGGGCCACTTTCGCATATTTTGCTCGTTGACTTACTCTCATGTCCCTTCTAAGAAGAGGACGAAGTTTGATCCCACCGTAGAGAGAGGCATATTTGTGGGATATGACGAGACTTCGAAGGCCTATCGGCTTTACTTACCTATCCTGAGGAAAGTTGTTGTCCGGCAGGAAGTGAAGTTTGATGAGGAGAGAGCCTTCAGGAAGTCTAGGGAGTTAGAGCATGGGGAGACACCAGCTCCCACACCTCAGTTGGTACAGGATTCTTCGATGCAGCTATCAGGTCCACAGGTTTCTGGAGTGACTGGATCACAGGGTACAGGCACAGCTTCTACAGGTGGCTAGCACTTCAGGGACAGTTTCAGGTACGGGTTCAAGGTTGAGTCCTCAGATCTCAGGTTCATCAGGTACTGGTCCTCAGGGTGTTGGATCTTCAGGTACTGGGACTTCCTCAGATGAGGAGAGCCCAAGACCAGTTTGGGAGGATCAGTCTTCAAGGAAGAGGAAGCCCAAGTGGCTTCAGGAGACCTTGAAGGATGCAGAGGCAGTTGGTAGGCCCCAGGAGTAGATCAGGACAGTGGTGGAGCCAGACAGGT
This sequence comes from Pseudotsuga menziesii, assembly GCA_001517045.1. Taxonomy (NCBI): domain Eukaryota; kingdom Viridiplantae; phylum Streptophyta; class Pinopsida; order Pinales; family Pinaceae; genus Pseudotsuga; species Pseudotsuga menziesii. The sequence goes on from LPNX010167952.1 coordinate 176,117, forward strand.
ATGGTATGACCCTTGTTGCGAGTCTTCATGACTCTGAGCCATCCACATTTGAGGAGGCTTCCCAGCATCAGGTATGGAGAGATGCCATGATGGAAGAGTACCATTCCATCATAAAGAATGATGTTTGGGAGATAGTGACGAGACCTGAGGGGAAGTCAGTTGTGACTTCCAAGTGGCTTTACAAGATAAAGCATGCTGCGGATGGCAGTGTGGAGAAGTACAAGGCTCGGTTTGTGGCGCGGGGGTTCTCACAGGTTGAGGGAGTTGACTATGATGAGGCATTTGCTCCAGTTGCTCGGTATTCTTCTATCATGGCAGTTATATCTATAGCAGTAGAGATGCGTTGGAAGATCCACCAGATGGATGTGAAGACTGCATTTCTCAATGGTCTTCTACAGGAAGAGGGGCAGTTGAGCTACAGTATATATCCACTACAGTATATATCCATTTCAGAGAGGGGCAGTTGAGCTACAGTATATATCCACTAATGAGTAGGTAGCAGACATTCTGATGAAGTCTTTAGGGAGGGGGAAGTTTGTCTTCTTTAGAGATAAGTTAGGAGTGGTGCAGAACACCTTCCTCGGTAAGAGGGAGTGTTAGTTTTGTACCTAGGAATTTGTTCCCTAAGTGACTTTTTGCCTAAGTCACTTAGAAAAAGGGAAAAATGTGACCCTCACATTAAAAGCTACTTAATGAAACTTTATAAAGTTAAAGTCACTTCTTGATAAATTTAAGTGGGTAAGTAAATTTATTTAAGTGATTTAAATAAATGTGATTTTTACTCTCATTGAATCTTAGCCATTGGATTGGATCTTTCTCCACCGTTGGATTAGATTCCCACTTAGGGTTTAGACAAAAAGGGTTGAGCGAGGCAAAATCACTTCACTTTTTTCATTTTTGGAGAAGGAGAGACTGAGCTGAGAGAGAAGGAGGTCGAGCTAGGGCATTGGCACGATTCCCAAGAAGAGAGACTGCATAGAAATCGAGGGTGTACGGACTGCATTTAATGCTGCACAGAAATCGAGGGTGTACGGACTGCATTTAATGCTGCACATAAATCAAGGGTGTACGGACTGCATTTAATGCTATACAGATTTCAAGGGTGTACGGAGTGCATTTAATGCTGCACAGAAATCGAGGGTGTACAGACTGCATTTAACGCTGCCACGTTTTTCAAGATTTTGAGATGAAATCTTAGGTGGAGATAAGTTAAATTTTCACTGTATTTCTGTTCTGATATTTTGTTGAAGATAATAAAATCTCTCTCTCTCTCTCACTGGTTTTCCCCGTGGGGGTTTTTTCCAGGGCTTGATTTTGGCCAAAACTCTCTGAGTCTATCATTTTATGGTGTGATTGTTAAATGTGTTTTTCAGCCTGTTAGTGTATTTTACTGTGTGTTTAATTGTTCAGTAAAATTTCATAAGTAACCTATAGCCAATGCAAAATCGGCTGTATGTGAAAACCACGAAATGTTGACATAAACCAGCAAACAGTAAAACGTAGAATTTCTTCAAAAAATGGTGATAAAATAACTATCATATCCACCATAGGTTGGAAGGAATTTTTTGGTAAACCTCACTCACACCACAAGGATGAGCATAATGGTATTTAACCATGCCACATGCAAGCTTGTGGAAATTTTAGAAGTTATCTGGATGGACTTTTACATAATTAAAATTGAGGTGACATTTGAAGTCTTGAGGATACCACCATATGCATATATTGCTTTGTTTGGGAGACCACTGCAACTAGGGGTACAATGTTTAGACAAAGAATATATGATATCCCGTAATGGATGCAAATTCATCATACCCTTAGGTAAGAAAAAGGTGGTGTATGACATTAAAACAAATACCAATGACCATGATGAATTTTCAGCGAGGTCGAGAATAGATATAGACAATTTGTGCATGGTGTGGGAGGATATCTAATATGATATAAACAAGAAGGGTTTCATGCATGTGGATGTGTCATCAACATGGATTTTGGTAAAGTAACTGATGAATACGCCTATGGGAACCACAAGATATATCTAGCACACATTTCTTGAAATTATGTTAGTTTTTTTAATCTTATTCAAATTGATTAGGATCTTTATCTGAAAGAATAACAAGCATGGAAAGATGCATAAGATAGAGTAGATACACAAGACACAAAAAATTTCCTTGGGGAACCCATAAGGAGAAAACCCCACAAAATTCCTCATAATAGTTTTGTCACTAAGACAATATCATAAGATGGAAAAACCCAAGTATAAGAAGTCTTCTACGACTCTCTCTCTCTCTCCTCATGTGAACTTAAGTGAGTGAGTGTGTGTTTATAAATGAGGGAGGGTGCCTCCCTATTTATACCCTTCAAGTGATTGACCTAACAACTTGACTAGGCCGACTTCTTACCTTAACAAGGCCGACTTCACCTAGGGGGACTTAAAAATACATTTTATTATATTCAACTTGGGGACTATTGGCCCAACTTACAATGGAGGGTTTACCTAAATGACCATGTACACTAATAACATGTCGAAAGGAGGAAAAACACATCTCCAATGGGGGTACAACAATATACAATAATAATATACATCATAATATCTTCTGAACTTACATATACAAAAACACTCCCTCTTAAATAGGAAGGTATTCTCTCACCACAGTCATCAACACATCTAGTCACATCATCATAGTTGAATCATCATCTTCGCTACTACAGTATTTCTCATCTTGTCGATCATTAAATAGTGGCATTTGCTTGTCTATCTGTCATAGGAAGTTTCTACAAATCTAGCCTTGTTTCATGTTGGGTGTAGGCCTAGTCCTCATCTAGGTATTCATCATATCCAAACAATGCATCGCGTAGGTCTATCCCAAGACCATCACTTGCCTCTCCTATTGTCATGTCGTCGTATCTGAATCGTCTCGTCATATCTGAATTATCTCATCATCGCACACAGAGCACAACCCAGATGCATACCACTGGCCACATGTGTTCTACCAACATAGGAGAACACCATGACTCAATACATCTCAATGACGACCTATGATTACCACTATGTGAGAAACTCCTAGGAGCACACCAAGTGCATTATGTCTCTTTGCGGTCAACCCATATTCTACAAACATAGGAGCATGCCATAACTCATTACATCTCAATGACAACTTGCGTCTACCACTATTTGAGAACCTCCCAGGTGCACACCAAGTTCCTTGTGACCTCTCATCATCTCCAACATGGGACCACATAAGGAGTGATTACATATAAGGACAACCTACGTACCATTCCATGACTCATTACATCCAAGGATAACTTCAAGGACTCATTACATCTAAGGAAAAATTGTGTACCACGCCAGGACTAATTACATCCAAAGACAACCTTCCAAGAATCATCACATCCAAGGAAAACCTGCATACCACGCCAAGACCGATTACATCCAAAGACAAGCTGACAGGACTAATTATGTCTCGGGACAACCTGCGTACTACGTCGGGATTCATTACATCTGGGGACAACCTATATACCTTCCCATGTGAGATCTTGTTCTAGTGCATCTACATTTTCCGATCTTCTTATCATCGCTAGCATGGGAGCATGCCAGGACTAATTACATCTAAGGACAACCTGTGTATACCACCATGCAAGAGCTCATCACTCCCTCTTTCTAGGGATCTCGATATGGAGAACACCAAGTCTCTCTCTGAAGTATTTGAACTTCACTCTAGCCAGCAGCTTGGTCAGCACATCGTCTATCTACTCGTTCGTCACCACGTACTAGAGCTTCACTGCTCCTCTCTACACCATATCCTGGATATAGTGATACTTGATCTCAATGTCCTTCGACATGTCATGGAACACTGGATTCTCTAACAACTTCACGCAACTCTGGTCATCACAAAATATACAAGCCGTCTCTAACTAGAGATCAAACAAATCAAACATTAGCTTTCGAAGCCATACTTCCTCACAACTATCTAAACAAGCTACAACATATTCTGCTTCGGTTGTACTCAGCGCCATGTGGGACTGTTTCCTGCTAAACTAGGAGATCATATCAGATCCCAAACTGAAGCAACATCCTGAAGTGCTCTTCCTATCAGTGGTGCTTCTTGCCCAATTTGAATCAACATAACCGTGCAGGTTAATCTTATGATTCTCATCATACTTGAGCCCGTAATTAATTGTACCCTTCAGGTACCTCAATACATGCTTTGCAGCTACCAAGTGAACACATCTCAAATCTGTCTGGAACTGGCTCAAGGTGTTCATTGCAAAGCATATGTCGGGTCTCGTATTCATCATGTGCATCAATGAACCAATCATCTAGCGATACATTGTGGCATCAACTGTCTATGATGAAGCATCACACAGTAGCTTTAAGTTTGATGCCATATGTGTGTCTATCGTCTTGCAGTCCAACATTTCGAATCTCTTTAGAATATCAACTACATACTTTCCTTGACCAAGGAAGATTCCATCTGTACTCTGCCGCACCTCCATGCCTAATAAATAGTGCATCATCCCCAAGTCATTGATCATGAACTCAGTGGCAAGCTTCCTCTTTGCATATACAATGAGTTCCTCCTCTCCTATCAGAAATAGGTCATCAACATATAGTAGGAGCATCACCGAGTAGGAGCATCACCGAGGTTTCGGCCTTCAACCTTTAAGTAAAGGTTGGAATCTGCTTTACTCTTGGTAAATCCTAAGATCATCAGAAAGTTGTCCATCATGTCATACCATGTCATGTGTTCATGTTTCAATCCGTACAAGGATTTATTCAATTTGCACACATGTGTCTTCATGTCATGTGTCTCAAATCCCAGTGGCTGCTCCACATACACTTCCTCTTCAACTACACCATTCAAGAATGTTGTCTTGACATCCATCTGGTGTACCTTCCATTTCATTACTACAGCCAATGCAAGTATAGATTTGATGGAAGTTCATCTCGCTACAGGTGCAAATGTCTCCTCGTAGTCTATGCCTTCTTTCTGGAAGAAGCCACGCGCCACAAACCTTGCCTTGTTTTTTTCAATGCTATCATCTGTAGCATGCTTGATCTTGTAGATCTGCTTCGAAGTCACGACAGGCTTCCCTTCCAGTCTTGGAACTATCTCCCAGACCTCATTCTTCATAATGGACTGGTAATCCTTGATCATGGAATCCTTCCATTATTTATTTTCTTCAGCCGCTTCATAGTTGAAAGGTTCTTTGTCAATGATGTCACATAGCAGGGTCACATAGTTGTTGTATGGTTTAGCTCTTTTCCTTTATTTGTGCATCCCATCTGGAGCGCCATACCTTTCTGTATCTTGTATTAGTTCTTGTTACCATGTTGGTATTCTCTTATGGGAGTTCTTCTTGTGAAGTGGTTCTGCCATGCCATGATCTTCATGGTCTTCTGGAAATTTTTCTTCTATTTCCATGTCTCGGACTCTAGTTGCTTCAGGTCCTTTGACTTCTACAATAGGTAGTTTTCTATATCTGGAGTATGTTGAGTCTTCGTCGAATGTTATGTCTCTGCTAATGTGGATCTTTTTGAATCCTGGGAAGTGTATTTGGTAGGCCTTTGAAGTATCATTGTTTCCTATGAATATCCCCTTCCTACCTGAAGGATCGAGTTTGGTCCTCTTTTCCTTTGGAATGTGCATGTACACTGGACAGCCCAATATCCTCAGATGGTTGACTTCTGGTTTCTCTCCTGAGAAAGCCTCTTCAGGAGTCTTGTTTTTGAGTACTTAGTGAGGAGTATGGTTATGTACATACACTGTAGTCCTTGTTTCTTCTACCCATAAGTGCATCGAAAGATCCTGGTCATGTAGCATTGCTTTAGTTGCTTCCATTATTATTTTGTTCTTTCGTTCAGCAACACCAATTTGTTGAGGATTGTATGGAGTGCTCAACTCCCTCTTAATCCCACATTCTCTAAAGAGTTCCTTGAATTCTTCCAAAGAGAATTCTCTGCCAATATTTGATCATAGAGTCTTGATCTTCCTTTTAGTGTGATTTTCAACCAAGGTTTTGAATTCCTTGAACTTGTCGAAGACTTCATTTTTCCCTTTCAAGAAAGATATCCACTTTACATGAGAAATCATCTATAAAGGAAACATAGTATACATACCCACTTGGTGAGTTGGATGACATGGGCCCGTAGAAATCTAAGTGGATTATATCTAGTATTCATTTTTCTTTGCTTTCACTACTTGGAAATGTCTTCTTTACTTTCTTTCCTTGCACACATCCCTTGCAAATACCTTCATGTTTTTTCTGGACTTCTAGAAGTCCTGAAACTGCTTTGCTTGCAATCGGTAGTGCTCTATAGTGCACATGTGCAAGCCTTTTCTACCAAAGTTAACTTAGTTCTATGGAGTCATGGACCAATGCTTATTCAGGTTGTCCCTTCAACTTGTACAAGCCTCCCTCTTGCTCTCCAATCACTATTGCATCATCTATTGTCTTTCATTTTGGCCACATAGGGACTTGGACATCAACGAATGCAACTCTTATTCCCTTTGCATCTAGTGCAAAGATGGAGAGAAGATTCTTCTTCAATCATGGAACATATAGCACATCTTTCATCTTCAAATATTTTTGGGAGTGTAGCTTGTAGGAAGCTTCTCCACTTCCTTTTATGGAATATTGATAATAATCCCTAAGTTTCACCTTGTGAGGTGACTCATGCTCAGACAAATTGACGAATGATTCTTTGTATCATGTCATTATGATTGGATGCCCCATTATCTACAATTCAATGATTGCTTCCGTGTGAGATAGTGCATGTGAGTGTTGAGATAAGGACATATTCGTCATCACTTGAAGAATCAGTTTTTGCTTTGAGTCTCTTTATTGTTGGTTCATCATCTTCAGCGGTGTGAGCATGATGTATCTTCTTATTTGATTCTTGTTGAAGGAGCCTTTGTTTCTAAGACAATATCTGGGGTAGTGTCCCTTCTCATCATAAGTGTAGCATCGAATGTTGGAAGGATCTCTTCTAAATTTCTTTTTCCTTTTGTGATGATGGTCCTCTCTTTTGTTGTGATGGTGATCCTCCTTTAAGTGATATCTCTTGGTGTGAACTGTCAAAGATTTATCTTCAGTTGCTCCCATATTCTCTTCTCTTTTTATGAGTTGAGATTCTTCTTGTGTGCATTCTTCCTAGAGTCTGCTAAAACTGATCAACCTTCTTCTGGTACATATTCATTGAAAGAATGAATCCCATGATCTAGGGAGACCATTCAAGGTGGTCATAACAATCTCTCATTCTTCTACATTCTCTTTGACTGCTTCAAGTTATTCATTGATTTGAGCAACCCTTGTGAAGTAGGATTGCATGGTCTCTGAGTTTTGTATCTTCACATTCTTCAATTGGTTCATCAATGTCATCTTCTGGTTGATGTTCTTTCCTTCAAACAACTTTGTCAAATCATCGAACACTTCCTTATGTGTCTTCAATGATGACACATGGGGGATGAGATGATCCTTAAAAGAATTTGCAATGGTTCTCTTGACTTTGACAATGTTCTTCTTATGGATAACCTTAGCCTCATCTCCTTCTGGTTGAAGAACCTCCTTACTAATATACCGATCCGGATCATTTTCTTCAAAGATCAGGGAGATCCTGTACTTCCATCCTCTAAAGTTGTCATCTCCCCCAAGCGTGTCCTCGGGCTGGGTATGATGAGTCATTTTGAAATGAAAACCTCAAATGGAAATATCAGAGATTTAGATCTTACCAATTTGAGGTGTCTGGCCTGGTTCCGGAGCTGGTTGACCTAGGGTTTGTTAGTGAAACCCTAATTTTCCAAACTTGGAGTTTTGGAATTATGTCTAGATAGAAAGATGTGTCTCTTTGAGGTGAGTTTCTCAATAAGGTCCTTTTCTGAAAGATGAGGTGGGAAGCATCTGAAACTTGATGCCCTAGTTCCTCACAACACTAGTGTTTAGGTCAAAAATGAAACTTCTTCAAATTTGATTTTGCTTCCACCAAAAGATGTGCCCTCCTCCTAGGGCGAGTTAGCCTATCCCTCGTTTCTTGATGATCTATGGAGAGAATACCTTGAACTAGGAATCCCTGGTTTTTGTTTCTGCATAGTGCCTTCTATTAGAGAGGCTCTAATACCATGTTAGTTTTTCCAATGTTATTCAAATTTATTAGGATCTTTATCTAAAAGAATAACAAGCACAACAAGATTCATAAGATTGAGCAGATACACAAGACACAAATATTTTCCTCGAGGAAACCATAAAGAAGAAAACCTCGCAAACTTCCTCATAATAGTTTCATAACTAAGACAATATCACAAGATGGAAAAACTCAAGTATAAGTAGTCTTCTGCATCTCTCTCTCTCTCTCCTCCTTGTTCTTCTCTCTCTCCTCATGCGAACTTCAGTGAGTGAGTGTGTGTATAAATGAGGGAGGGCACCTCCCTCTTTATACCCTTCAAGCGATTGACCTAACAACTTGACTGGGTTGACTTCACCTAGGGGGACTTAAAAATACATTTTACTATATTCAACTTGGGGACTACTGCCTCAACTTACAACGAAGGGTTTACCTCAATGACCATGTAGAATAATAACATCATGAAACGAGGAAAAACAAATCTCCAATGGAGGTACAATAATATTATACATCGGAATATTTTCCGAAGTTACAAATACAACAACAAATTATAGGTGGGAAACCAAGGAGAGAACACCACAAAAAATCAAATATAGAGAACACGTGGTAAAACCCTCAAAGAGGATTTATCCACAGAGCTACAAAAGGGTTGTATTACTACTCAGGTAAGCAATCCTCCATCTAATATGTTGCTCCCCTCCATGCGATGTTACACTGACATATGGCCATTATTGACAAATCTTATGAATGATATTTAAATAGAGATCATGAACTAATGAGGTGAAAAATCATGAATCTCCAAGTGTCAATAATACCAAGAATACAAGTTATGTTGAATGACCTATGCACAAGATAAAATGGTGATCATCAAATCACTAAAGTAATAAAGCATGTTAAAGATGAGTAGTACATTAGGTCAAGTTGGCTCTAAAAAAACCTTCTAGTGTATATATACTAACTTATCCCCTTGAGAACAATCTGGGATGAGAAGGATTTACAAAGCAACAAAAGCAGAATGAAGTAAGCATTTTGCAACCCTACAAAGAAATTGAACCGGCAAAAAAATACAAAATGATAAACTATGCCATGAAAAAAACATGCCAATGAATCTGCAAGCTTCATTTTGGCTATACTATTTGGATTTCTTTAGGCATCCAGAGGTGGAATTTCAAATCCCAAATTGATCCTAAACAATCTAATACATTTCATGAGATCTTTCATGAGAAATAGTTAGTATTAGATAAGTGGATTACATTCATGTTAACAATAATGAAGAATAAGAGGCAATTGCAGGGGGATTCTTCTTAATCCCAAAGGTAATATAGTCTTAACATTTGCATGGGGCCTAGAGAAAACTGCAAAAAATCAAGCAGAATATTACACTCTTAATCAAGAACTTAAAATGTCTACCCCTTTTGGCATTCAATTTCTTGTAGTCATAGGAATTTTTCTCCTCATATTAGAGGAAATTTGAGGTCTAAAATGGGCCTTATAAAAAACTGTGACATGGATGAGCTGGATTGAGTTGAATTTTTAAACCAATAGAATTTCAATATCTTTGGTCAACCATTATGGTTGAGTTGGACACATAATGCTTATGTGTCATATTTTTATTTGAGAGTAGCTCACTCCATATCAACCTCAGCTTGGTTAAGTTCTTGAAAAGATCACCTCGAAATAAGATAAATAAACTTTAACTAATAAAAATAGAATATTTCATTTGATTACTACTTCCAACTCCTCTAAAACATAACCTTCACATTAATTAAAATTGTAGTGGAAGCATTTTGAAATATTAAAAACATTTATTAATCAATTTTTTTAAAAGAAAAACTAAATAATATTTAATTTTAAATAGACTTATCTTGAAATACTAGATAAAAGATATTTAGTATTTTTAATATTATTAAATAATATTTAAAAAATAAATATATTTAATTATTAGATCCAAAAATAAATCAAACATTTAAATACTAACAAAATAAAAAATAAAAACTATTTTTAATGTTACTAAAATTATAATAAATTTTGATTTTACTTTTTTTCTCTCTTACCTACCTACCCATTAAATCACAATTTTTTTTATATTAATATAAAAAATAATATGAATATACATAGTTTATTGTTTTTTATTTTATGTGATGTAATATTTTTTATATGAATTAATATAAAATTTATATTAAAAAATAATAGTGATTTTTTTATTTTTTTAATAGTATTATAATTATATTTTTCATTATAAATGAATATATTTGAGTTTTACATTTATTAAATATATAAAAAGTAGTGGGCTATTCATTTAAAAAAATAATAGTATAAAATTAAAAAGTTTTCTATTATTTATTATGTGTGCACAAGAATCTAAATATTTTTATTAATATTGTTAATCAATATCTCTTAACTCTACATTAACTGAATATAGTTGTCAACTACTATTAATGAGACTATTTAGGTTGATTTTCATTAGATTTAATCTCACATGGCATATTTGTAGTGTGATGTGATTTTTATTATTATTTTCTTTAGGAAGCCCATTTTAGACCCCAAATTTCCTCTAATAATGGCATTCAATTGCTCATAGTCATAGGAATTTTTCTCCTAATCATTTCTCAAGCTAAAAAGAAAAGAGAACTTAAAGATGATAGGTATCAATAGTCTTTTTGTCCAATTCCCCAAAGTTAAAAAAATCATGTCGGACAAGATAACAATTAAAATAGTTGATCTACTTGCAAACTAGGCGGCTCTTTTGGACAAAGGAAACATGCTTATCAATGGGGGCCAACTAGTTTCATGTTGGTTGCCCTAATTGTCCTTGTGAAGGTCCCTTGATATATTTATATGAGTGTGAAGGCATTAATGGCATCCACCGTCGTTTTGTTACATCAATCCATGTGTCAAACCATCTCACGCGTGGAGGGTGATACACCGGCGTTTTGGGAAAGACTTTGTTTCAGGCTCTGCTATATCTCCCTTCTCCTGCGAGCTTCGTCATCTTTGGTTTAGAGTGGAGGCGATGAAGCTTGGTGATTTCAGTGTATAAGGAATGGTATTGTTGGTCACAAAAGAGTATGAAGCATTCCCCTACGCCCAAGGGGAGTGGTTTGCTACTGAGTTATCTGGGTGTGCTGAATATCATTTCCAGTAAATGTAAATGTTGTACAGGTCGGTCCCAGAGGTTGACACAACCCCCTACGCCCTGGAGGAATGGTATGGTTCCTTGTTGTAGAGTCTTATGTTCGAGTGGAGGAAATTCTTTGGGAGGATAATTACAGGTCGGGCTTGGCACTAGGATACCAGAGTTTTCGTAATCTCCTGCTTCGTAGCCATGAAGCCTATGATTGATTTGGAAGCTAAAATTCAAGATCTTTCCAATGTCAATACAAGGATACCCAAGCGGATATCAAAGACATATGCAGTCACCTATATCGCATGAATTCTCTGATGGAAGGGTACATGAAGTTGTCTGTTAGGTAGCTTTTCATCTTCCCAGAATGGATTGTTTGTTGGATGATGTTGAGCAGGCTTCACACCAACTCTTGTCTCAACTATATTGCTTTGACATTCGTCTAGATGAAGAGGAAGACAAAATTCGTGTGTATAAAGCTCAAGTGGACATTATCCACGCCACCTTAGACCGTCATGGCGATATTCTAGTAGCAAATCAGTCCCGTACCACTGAATACTTTGGCAGTAGGGGAACTAAAGGTTCTTATGTTTGTCAGCCCATTGCACCAGTGACTATCTCGAGCTCAGAGGAGCATGAAGATGATGAAGAAGATGCTAAAAAAAATGATGAAGAGCAAGAGGACATTGAAGAAGATGATGAAGCAAATGATGAAGACCAAGTTATGAATAGTGCCCGCAGTTATTGTCGTTTTGTTTTTTTTATTTGCCTATTGACTGTCAAGATAGTTTGTTAGTTTGTTATGTGTTTTGTGTTTTTTTGTTTTTTTTATTTGCCTATGACTGTCAAGATTGTTTGCTAGTTTGTTAAAATGTACAATACAAGATAGTTTGTTAGTTTGTTAAAATGTACAGTAGTATAGGTTTTTTTTTTGGTTGGATATATGTGAATATCTCATAAATTTTGGATGACTATACATGGGAAGAGAAGGTTTTTCAATAATTTTATAAGCTATCTTTTTGGACTAGTATATGTAACTTCTTGTTGTATATGTAACTTCTTGTTGTAGATTTATTTTAACAAAAGTTCTCATATAACTAAGATATGCTCTCCAAAAGTTTTGTTTTTAAATGAGGATTAGAGAGAGGTTCCCAAGAGAGCTCATAAATAAAAATATTACAAATACATGGCCTTTCTAGAACCTAACTACCCTATTGTTAGAGCATGATTTTGGACATGTGTTGTATTCTTCATGATGTTGGGCATGTGTTGTACTCTTTGCAAGTTCATAAAGCTAAGAGGGGTCTAGGGGGTGATCACCTCCATCCCACCCCACCCTGTACCCCTCCCACCAATAGCTAAGAGGTATCTAGGAGGTGATCACCTCCACCACCCCGTACTCTTCCCACCAACCATGTTGGTTGGTGTAAGGGCCAAGCCCTTGAAAGAAAAATTTGTATCTAATTTTTTATATATTGTGTGTTTTTGCCAATGGCTTTTTGGCCCATCATAAACTAATACCAATTAAGGAATTAATATTGTAATCTAATGTAAATTATCTAATTAAGGCTGTGAATGCTATAAAAGTGTATTGTAAATGATGAAGGTAATACAATTAAATGGAGAGAAAAAACTCTCACTTACATAAGTAAATATTTGGGTACTATGTGTGAGCCATTCTTATTTCTTATATTTTAAATTATGTTTGGTATTTATCTTTTTACACATGTTTATCAAACTCTTCAAATGAAACAATGCACAATTTGGGCAAAAACACGCTTGACTTTCAATGACAACGTCATGCTCATTTGAAAAACACATTCAAAATTTTAAATGCAACAAAGTGGACTCCCCCAAGACACTACGCTGCAGTGCACATAGCACATAGCACTCACTAGGAAAATTGCAAATGTGGTAATGCCTTGTAGTGGCTTAAATGGAAATATGACATGTCACCATGCAATATGATGATGCAGCACAAAACTAACATGTCATAGTTATGTGGTGCCACATGGTAAGTGAGGGATGATGTCTCAATCTACAATGATGCCACAAAACATGTGTGTGTCAAGTTCATCATCTTCATGTGTGGTAATGCCTTGTAGTGGCTTAAATGGAAATATGACATGTCACCATGCAATATGATGATGCAGCACAAAACTAACATGTCATAGTTATGTGGTGCCACATGGTAAGTGAGGGATGATGTCTCAATCTACAATGATGCCACAAAACATGTGTGTGTCAAGTTCATCATCTTCATGTGGCATTAACATAGCAATGTGTAAAAGGGTCAATGTGCAAGTGAAGGCCATGTGGCCCTGCTAAGGTGGCAATAAAGTGGCATCTACATAGGGTCCCATATGGTAGGGGAAACACCCTTGGTGGTGTTGTCTTTGAGTTTGAGGGAAAGAAGCTTCATTTCTTCAAGGCAAGCGGTGACACATGGTAAGTGTTGTGGCTTGGGCTATTGTCAAATGATGGAGTTCAAAGAGGTCCAACCACCTATCCTACAAGCACAATGAAGAGGCAAGTTCGAACACAAGGCAACACTGGTGATGGTGGTGACTGGAGTTTATTACGTAGGCGGAGGGGCCCTAGGTAGTGGTGTTGGAGGTCACAAAAAGGAAGGACCACTACAAAAACATTGAAAAGAGGAGGGGCTACAAGGCCAAATGCCTTTACAATGGGGCCCCAAGATGTGCCAAAGCATTGCCCAAAAAAAACAAATGGCTTTGTTAGTAACCACAAGAAGGTACTTAAAAAAAAGTAAGTCCAAGCTCACATAAAACCACAAATACCATGAACCACTCCACACAACAAAGCCAAAATAATTACTACAAAAATGTCATAAAACAACAAAACAATGGCCAAAAATACAAAATAGAGTATATAAGTTTAAAGCAAAACCTTCAACAAAATTCATTTACCCATTTTAAAGGGAATGCCACAACCTAGACCTTTAGATTTAATGCAAATGAAATCATCTTTTGACCAAATGAAAGGAAAATCACAATGTAACGAACATTTTGAACGCCGTGGAATGCTTAGTGTTTCTCCACAATGCATGAAAATTGTTGAAAATGAACAATAAGCTTAAATATTTAGAGCAAGAGCTCCAAGCTCCGAGTCCATAACCAAAACAAGAGTCCTAAAGCTCTTCAAATGATCATGATCTCTACTAGGGACGTCTATACAAAACAATAGAAAACTTATGTGTGCAATTAAAAAAGCCTCTCCATAGTTGCCATGAGCTACTCAACCTTTGAACAAAAGAGATAAGCTAGTAGCGCTCTAACACCATGTTGAAATCACAAGTGGTCAACCAAGGAGCGCTCCACGAAGGATAATTCACACAACAATGATTGAGAAAATGAGATATACATGATAAGTCCCTCAAAGATGGAAGCATCCATGGAGCAATAGTGCACTTGTATCACCACTCAAGAATGAAAGGCTCCATCTAATACATAACTCTAATCCTCATGCAATGCCACACCGACATCTAGCTATTATCAACAAATGACACTCATCGTCTTTAGATAGAGATCATAGACCAATGAAGTGAAAAGTCAAGAAGAAGAGAATTGTCTAATCACTTATACACAAGATAGAATGGTCACAACACTATGTACAAAAGCACACTTAAAAAGCATGCTAGAAAGCACACATTAATAGTACATTAACAAGTTGAGCAAAAACAATAAGTAAAAAAGCACACTAAATAAACAGGTGAGCAATAAGAATCCTACAGTGCAACATTGAATGTTGCAGCGAGTGTTTTGTTGGCCGTTGGATCTCAAGCAACCTCAAATCCAATGACAAACAAAGCATTCGTCATAGCATCCAATGTTGCACTACATGGTGCCTATTAACGACCAAATAAACACACTTGGTCAAACAAAGTTGATCTAAACAAGCCTTATAATATATATAATCTACAAAAAACCTAGCGGTTCCTTTAGATAGCCCAAGATTGTCTAGGAAAATAAAATGATTTTAAGGCAACAAAAGCCAAGCCAAACATGTAAAAAGGTTTGAAGCATTAGACGTTTTCCTAAGAAATACTACAAAATTTGATTAGATGCAAAAAAATATAGATTATTAGCTTTAATATTAGCCATTTAAAGCCAAGTTGGTTGAAGAAAAAGTGGAGGCCATGGTAGCGAAGTCATTTTGAAAAGAATTTTTATAAAAAAAAACAAACAAACAAACAAACCTTTAGAGCCATGGCTGCAACGAAACAAATAACCAAAACACCAAGGTCATTGTGAAAACACAAGGAAACCGTCCCCTATAGATTATTAGCTATAAGATTAGCCATTTAGAGCCAAGTTGGTTGCAGAAAAAGTGGAGGCCATGGTAGAAGTCATTTTGAAAAGAGCCATGGTTACAATGATACAAGTAACCACAACACCAAGGTCATATTGAAAACACAAGGAAACCATCCCCTACTATCATAATGCTATACGGGAAAAAGACATGAAGCACTTGCAATGGTTAGATGGTGTAAAAATCAGCCATATTTAAAAGCAAATGAATGCCAAACGCATTTGATTGTAACAAGCATATCGCCATCCCCTGCTATATAGGAAAGACATGAAGCACTTGCAATGGTTAGATGGTGTAAAAATCAGCTATATTTAAAAGCAAATGAATGCCAAATGCATTTGATTGTAACAAGCATATTGTATTGTTTGTATGATACTTGAGATGAGAATTAAATTATTTGTTCCTCTCAAGCCTATCTTAAGATGATACTTATCATAACCATTATCATTTGTTCTTCTCAAGCCTCGTAAGTTTTAGAAAATTAGGTTGCAAGGTGTTAGATTTTCATAAGATTATAGCAGTATATCTTAATTTTATCTATCAATAGGATCACTAGAAGATAAACAAAGCACAGAACAATAACACGAGTATTTTATCCTGGGAAACCCAAATGGGAGAAAACCCAGCAACCTGTCTAGAGATGACAATTCTAAGATTAGAGTACAATGAATAAGAAAGAGAAAAATATGGAAAAGCATTCCAAAGATAGAAACCTTGAAAAACAATCTTCTTCTGTAGCATATGCGAACATCTCTCTCTCCCAGAAAACTGCGAACTTCACTATGTTGTTGTGTTCCTGTTGTGTGAAATAATGAGGAGGGGCGCCTCCTATTTATATTGTTTTCCCACTCATAATTTAACAAGGGCCGACTTCACTTGAGGGAGCAATATAATTTTTATTTTATTCTTTTATTGTTGGTTTTTCACCCCGAGGCTTACATTGTTTTTTCTAGGGTTTGTATGAATGATTACAACAAGTTCAACTCTCGAAGGAGGACAATAAGAATAGCTTCTGAAGTTCCACAAACTTCAACACTCCCTCTCAACAAGGAAAGTATTATTCAGTCTTCATCAGCAGCATGATCATTTGGGTTTTATATATACATCTATATTGTCTCTATCATCTATAAATGTATTGAAGGTTGTCTTTATGAATTTGTTCTATCCAGATGTTTGAGAGAAAATATTCTGCTACCTATCCGTCTCTATTACCGATGGAATACTTCTATACCTAGCTTAGAGATCCTGGATGAGCACATGTGCACAACCATCTACTACATGTTCGTCTCATATGTCGATGGGGTACTCCCATACCTGGATGAGAACTTGAACGAGTAGAGGTACCTGTACAATCATATGACCATCTACTACCTGTCCGACTCATCTGCCGATGGGATTTCTTCCATACCTGGCTGAGCACCTGGACAAGCAGAGGCACATGTGTGAACCCGACCATCTACTACCTGTCTATCTCATCTGCTGATGGGATTTCTCCCATACCTTGCTGAGAACCTGGACGAGCATAGGTACCTGGGAAAAGATATGGTAATTGTCTCTCAGTCATCTCTCCCTCTCAAGGAGAGGTACATTCTCTTCTACTCCAACTGTTCCGCGAAAGTATTCAAATTTCACTCTAGGAAGAGGCTTGGTGAGAACATCTACAATTTGCTCATCTGTCGGAATATACTGTAGCTCAACCACACCTTTCTGCACCATATCACATATGAAGTGATACCGAATCTCTATGTGCTTCGACTTGTCAAGAAATACAGTATTCACTGACATCTGCACACAACTCTGGTTATCACAGTGAATCACGGTTGGCTCTGAAATCTGACCAAATAATCCTGCAAGACGTTTACATAGCCAAACTGCTTCTCAGGTTGTTGAACTAGCAACCATATACTCAGCCTTTGCAGTACTGAGAGCTACTGAGTTCTGCTTCCTACTGCACCATGAAATAACTACAGAAACCAGACTGAAACAACATCCTGAAGTACTCTTCCTATCAATAGATCATCCAACCCAATCTAAGTCTGTAAACCCTTGCAATTTCAAGTCACATTCTAAATCATATTGTAGACCATATCCCACAGTGCCACGTAAGTATCTGAGCACATGTTTTGCAGCAATCCAGTGAATCTGCATCGGTTCGCACATGAACTGACTGAGAGCATTCACAGCAAAACAAATATATGGTATGTTGTTCGTCAGATACATCAAGGACCCAATCAACTAGCGATACATAGAGGGATCAATCAAATTTGAATCTGAAGCAAAATCCCTCTGCTTTTTCAAGTTTGCATCCCTTCGAGTAGCGATGGACTTGTAGTCCAACATTCTTAATCTCTTCAGAGTATCTATGGTGTATTTTCCTTATCCTAGGAAAATATCTTTCTGCCTCTGCCATACTTCCTCTCCCAAGAAGTAGTGCATCAACAATATCAATGAGAAAGGTTGTCTTGGCATCCATGTGATACAACTTCCATCCCATTGTTGAAGTAATAACAATGATCAATATGATGGAAGTATATCGAGCCATAGGAGCAAATGTCTCATCATAATCGATTCCCTCTTTCTGAGAGAACTCTCTGAAAACAAATCTAGCCTTGTATTTTTCAACGCTCCTATCTACTCCATGGAGAGCTTCAAGCTCCTCTGCATTCTAAAAAATTTGTTGTGCTCATTTGGGTCTTTTCCGACTTACTGCCATATTTGTGGGATCATCATCTGCCTCAACCGGATCAATGGGACTGATCGGTTTATTCATTTCTTCATACTCCCTCTTAATGTTTAGAGGGGAGATGATCTCATCTCTTCATCGTCATCTATCTCCATATTTGATCCTCTTCCTTTTCGGATAGTCATTTCTTCTTCAAAGGTTACATCCTGATTGACTTCGATTTGCCCTGATCCTGGGATGTATATTCTGTAAGCCTTTGAAGACTTACAATATCCCATGAATGTTCCCTTCTTTCATGAAGGTTCTAACTTGGACACGTGAATGTAGACTAGAAAGTAATTATCCATCCTAGTGACGACCAGGTTCATCAAGGATCCTTCAATTGTCTTGTGCGAGTCACGACATCAATGTTGTCAGGTTTTGTCATGTCCCAAATTTTGCATTGGATCATAATGGCCTAATCACATTTGCCATATTCATGAAAGTTGTCAAATTGATGCTAAGGGTCAAATAATTGCCAAGGAAGAAAATTACCAGTTTCCTAGGTTGGAGATGGAAGCTTTGGGATTTGGAATAAGGGAGACAATAAATTATGTTTGAACATTAGAATGGCATAAATATTTAATAAATGAGCTAAATAAAT
Source organism: Pseudotsuga menziesii (assembly GCA_001517045.1). Classification (NCBI taxonomy): domain Eukaryota; kingdom Viridiplantae; phylum Streptophyta; class Pinopsida; order Pinales; family Pinaceae; genus Pseudotsuga; species Pseudotsuga menziesii. The sequence goes on from LPNX010167952.1 coordinate 195,015, forward strand.
AAATACGAGAGAAAATCAAAGTGACAATTGATCATGAAGACACATGGAGGATGTGGAACCCACATAAGCTAGATTTTCTATGCCACATGGCGTCCTCCTTTTGTCATTTCAAATCCATAAGAAGCCCAAGGGTCTTGGGATGAGTTGGAAGGTCAATATACTTGGCATGAATCAATTAAAGTCGAATTGGAGTGGAAGAGTAACTCCCATGGAATAAGAAAAAAACATTTTGGAACTAGTGAGACACTTGGACTAGATTCCCTAGCTCTATGACAACAATGATGAAGATGCTATGACACCTATGACAAAAATCAGAAATGAAGGTTGGAATCTGACATATATAACATGTCATGGCTAAAAATAGCTCCAAGAGGGCGCTCAAGGGAGTTAAGTCAACTAAGATGCTTCCACATGTGATTTGGTGGAAGTGGGAGACTAAGAATTGTTGTACAAGTGGCATTCTTTGGAATCTCTTTCCAATTAGAGTTGGAATGCATCTCTTGGAATGAATTCAACCCATAGAGAGCTTGGAAACTTTATAAATGTCAAGAACAAAGAATGAAGGCAGCTTTTGATCATTTGAGAAATTTGCATTTGTGAAGAGAAAAAGCTAGTGTATGACTAGTTTCTTGCATTAGCCAATTTCAAGGGTGAAATATTCCCATCCAAGTTGGTGTTTGGAGAAGCCACTCAGGTATTTCATGGAGCTTTAATGGAGTTGTATTTGCAGGTGTAAGCTACAGTACAGCTCGTGGTTCCTTCTAGTGCAGCACTTTCTCTCAAACATTTCCAGTTTTTATTGCATATTTTTGCTCATGGAGGGATTGTGCTTTGGGTGAGCTATTGATTTCTTTGGGGAAGCTTCTAGTGCCCCATTATTTTTTGTTTTAATGTAAATGCTCTGTATTTCAAGTTCATAAATACTCTCAGGTCGAAATACCAAAAGATTTCATGTAAAAATGTTAAACAATGAAGAAATAGTGTCATTTCCCCACTTTCTTGTTGTGAATCATTGTAACGCTGATGATTTCGAATTGGGAGAGCTTTTCATTGTCCATTTCTGATTGTAATAAGCTCAATATGCTATGTTCTTCATTCTCAAAAAGTCTCAGGTCGAAATATCAAATGGTTATATGTAAAAGAGACTATTAATGAGCAAACAATGACCATTTCCCCACTATATAAATGTATGCCATGGTAATGTTGATTATTTCGAATGGAAGAATGCCTCTCTGATATATTTATGATGAATGGACTGTAATTTATGAGTATTACAAGTTTCATGTTCATCACTTAAGCATTTGAGGTCATTTTACTCAGTTTAATTGCATTTAGACAAAATTTGGTGTCCTTTCCACAAGGGTCGAATTAGTGATTTTGTAGTTGTTTGGGAGAAGGTCATAACAGCTTGTATAAATTGAATAATGATGCATATGAGACCTTAACAATGTCCCTTAAACATTCTATGCCTATGTTCATAAATTCGAGTGGGTTCAGAAGCATTTGAGAAGCCATTTCCAACATTTATTTAGAGGGGATTGAAACCCCAATTTGCTAGTAAAGGCTCCTACTTTGACCAAAACATTAAACAAGTTTGCAGAAGTCTTTTGAGGGTCATAAATCATACCTTAATATAATATTCAAGTCTTAATATCAGTCATATATCTTCTCAAAAGATTTGGGAGCATTTGGTTCAATTCAGAGACCTAGACATCAAAACTAGTCAAAGGTCAAAATAGGGAAAAAGTGAAAAATTGGTCATTGTAATAAAATTTTGAAAAATGGACATTATAGGTTTCTATCATATGTAATAGACTAGAATCCTTGTCTTTGAGGGATAACTCCCGCTATCTCTCAGAAGTCGGTTGAGTAAATCTTGTTGAAGTAGCAAATAGACTGACATTCATAGAAGCTTTCCGCTTCTAATTGCCAAATCTCTGCATGAGATCATTCTGGGTCTAAGAGTCATAATACATGCTTCTAAAGGCTTTCTGCTTCTGTTCCATCAGTATATCAATGGCTTCACTTGTCCTTGTAGATCATGGCATTCCCTACAAGTCAAATCCCATCAGATGGTTAGCAATATTTCATAATCAATGCATTAACAAAATAATGTAGGGAACCTTTTAGTCAATGCTTCAACACAACACACGTAAGGCCATTATCTAGATGCCTATGGTCTCCATTATCGCATACCATTAAGAGTGTGTACTACTCCAGTATGTTATAAAGGAGTTGTCATCCTAGATGGGTTGTGCAACATAGCAGGCTATTTAACTACCTGAATTTAGAAATGCAAATATGTGTAAAACATAAAAAGACCCAGATCTAATGTACTAGAGCATGTAAAATCAAATACTTATCTTTTGTAGTTTTGTGGGTTGGCTCCCCCTGTTAGAGTCCACTGATCTTCATATGCTTGCTTAACGATCATCACTGTTTGGATCTTCATATCATTTCTTAGAAGAACTCCAAACGGTCATCCTTCCTTGGCTCCTTGTGAGGAGTGTCTTCTTCTACATCAACAGTTGAAGCTTCATGCTTTCTTTTGATTGAACTTCGACAACTACTGGAATAATGACTGTATTTCTTGCACCTATAGCACTGTATCTGAGATAAGTCATTATTCTCTTGTTTCTTCTAATCTGGGGGAGGACTTGATCTCTTATCTTGATGCTTGTGATGTTTCCCACTCACAATTTAACTGGGGCAGACTTTGATTGGGGGAGCAATATAATTTTATATTTCATAATTTTTATTTTGTTATTTTATTGTTGACTTTTCACCCCAAGGCTTACATTGTTCTTTCTAGTGTTTGTATGAATGATTACAACAAGTTCAACTCCCGAAGGAGGACAACAAGAATAGCTTCTACTCCATATTCAAACGTTAGGTTGTGTAAATATGGCATCAAGCAACTTAGGGGAAGAGAATCAGTTTATTTGGTATCTTAGTGAGGATGCACCTTTGACCTTGTAAAGACATTATCAATATTGAGATATTTAGCTGCCTTTTTTAAAGACCTATTTCCCAGTGCTGTTACTTAATTCATAATATCACCCTACCGATGATTTTTTTCAATTCTCTAACCTATTGTCCCTACATCCTTGAGGTAACCTCCATGTAATTTTTTTCAATTCTCTAACCTATTGTCCCTACATCCTTGGGGTAACCTCCACGTGAAATTGGCACTGCATAAGAAAGTTTCAGAGCCGAGTAGGGAGGACTATGATCATTCGAATATAGAAATATTCTGATCCGTTGGGCCCGAACTTCATTTTGAAAACTATATGATCATTTGAAATTGTGAACCTTGCTGTCGTCCTAGTAATTTTTAACCAGCCATGTCCCGACCAAGCCTTACAACGAGTAGTAAAAAGGAAGGAAACTATTTGGCAGATCAGTGTCTCAAGGGACAGGAAAGACTATTTGGCAGATCAGTGTCTCCAGGGACAGGAATGAGATGTCTGAGTAAAGACATTTTAAGACCTCGCTGTGCCAATATCTATTAGTATTTTCCTGTGATTAAAACTTGGCTTTAGCACTTAAGGGACATGTCAGATTTTATGCATTGCTATTAAAAGTACTCAAATTTTCCCAAATGCAAGCTTCTTTGATATCCAGCCAACTCAATGAAAGGAGGCCTGTCTTGCCATCGACCTTTATATAGGTGGCACTCAAGCACGCATAGGTATAGAGAGCAGAGCTATAGGCTAACACACAGAATGATAAGTTTTCTGTGCATACCATGATATAGTGTCAAAAGGAATGCAAAAACGTTGACAATGCTATCCTGGAAATGCTATCGGACAATCTACACCTTTGAACTGTTTGTGAATTAATCATGGCGAAAGGACATGAAGCCACTCATTAAAAAAAAGGGTTTGTGAAATCGGTAAGAATGAGGAGCAGGTCATGTATCCTCTAAACAAGCTGAAAGTCGTCCAGTTGCTAATGTAAATTTTGGAGGAAATTAGAATTTGGTTTTAAAGAGAACTCACCACTATTCCTGAGGACTACATTTGTCTAACTGCAAGTTATAATAGATATAAAGATATCGACTCTCCCACTCTTCCTGAGGACAAAAGACACTATTATTGTCACTAAAAGGCAGGTAATGCAAGCTTTTCTAAATTGCTCGATTAAACAAATCAAAGATTTTGTATTTTTCCGGTTTAAGAGCTTGATTCAGAAATGGTAAGATTGATGGGACAAAACCTTTCAACAAGACATCTGCAAACTTTGACTAGCTTGACACTGACACCAATGCCATCTGAAGCTTAATTATGCAAAGGGGTTACCAAAGATAACTACGTCCAAGTTGGTAAACCGAGAATTTCCTTATAGAGAAAAAAACAAATGCAACGTCTCCTTTGCCTACAAGTCAAAGTACAGACAGCTATCACAGGAGAACTTCGATTGATTACACAGACAAATTCAGATTAACTGGATTTCCATTGGAGTTCGCGCCTCGATTACTCATGCTGTCCTCAATTGACTCAAATATGCAGGTGCATATTGTCATGAAGAGAACAACTCTCCCATTGATCCTGAGGACTACATTTGTCCAATTTCATTGGCCATGATGAAGGGCACTGTTATTGTTGCTACAGAGCTGATGATGCTCAGCCCCTTTCATGTTATTGCAAGCCTTTCTCAACTGCTAGATTCAATAAGCCAGAAAATTTCTTTTATGCAAACCTATGCGTTCATGCATTCAGAAATGGTGGGGATTTGAGAACACAACCATTCCACTAGGCTCGGAAGTTTTGCCTTCACTTGATATTGACACGGCGGTACCGAAGTATGCCTCTAATGTTTAATTCTTTTAATGGGTTGAGTAACCAAAGAAAACCACGTCCAAATCAGTCAGTCGTGTATTTCCTAGTGGACCAAAAACAAATATAGATGTTTTCATCCAATGGTCTCTATTGCCTTGCATCTCAACGTGTGCTGAGAACTCTTCAAAGGAACTTTTGATTAATTGCAAAAGAGAAATTCAGATAACTGAATTTCCATTGTGGAGGCAGAAGAGGCACCTCAATTAACGTTGTTGTCTCAACTTGATACACATTTCCAGTAAAATGTCGTTGCTGTACTTCTAAACTTGTCTACTCGTGAAAAGAATAAAGTTAAAGGGGTTCAAACCCTGTCACAACTTTCTCCAAGCCTGGTAGGAGCTATTTAACAAAATTCCTCGTCTGAATTTAAACTCGTTTTTAATCTAAGTTGTATTCCTTTATATGTCATACAATTCTGCAGTTTTATCATTGCCCAGCTTTTGTCGCTGCACACACATTCCCATCACATTTATTGTATCATAAAATCCATCATTACATGCGGTTGTGCATCAAGACTTGTAAACTGTGTGCGACTACATTTGACATTGATCAGAAACTACCATTCAATAAAGCATGTTATCTCTATTTCAGCAGAGGACTCCAACAATATTTATAAACAGTCTTTCATCAAAAATACTATGTTATTTCTTATTCATTATCCACTAAATATCTGCCCAACCTGCATTAGTGAGAGCTAATTCAGACGTTCTTGCTCACTGTTAGCGCTTCAGAAGTTTATCTTAGCAAGCTTAAGTGATGTTGAAAATTTTCCTCAATACAAACAATTGATAATAGAGAATGGCAGAAGTTCAAAACAGCTAACATCCAGGATTGCAGGTAGGTTCATTAATAATTCTACGAGCTTATTGCTTATAGGTAAACACATTTCTATTAGTTCAGACTGATATTGCAAACAAATGTGGATAGCCGCAACTTTCTCCTCCTGTGACTTGATCAAAGACATGCATTTGTAGCTTTGTTCATGTTGTTAACAGCCAGATCAGAAAACAAGACAGATTTGGGGTTGCTCAATTACGTGGTCACAATGGTGCAGTTGTTTCCAGATTAGCTCCCGCAATTGTTTCCAGATTTATCTCCCTTGTTGTTGAAGTACACCTTGGGAAAGAAAAAGCACCATCCAACCCATGCATATGATAGGACCTGGGATTATCAAGTAGAAGTAACATATCAAGAGAAGCAGTCATGGAAGCAGATAAAAAGGCAGGCAGGGTCTTTCCTCATTGAACTTATCCAAGGGTAGAATTTATCAAATTAGTGTTCATAAATGAGATGGTCGTAGGTGGATCTAGTGCTAGTGGTCTTTCAGTTGTGGAGGATTGATTAAAGCAAAAGTTAACCATTTGGAACTCAAGAGATGCTTCTTCAAAAGCTATATGACTTTGTAAAAAGTAGCAACAAGAGAACCATTGTAATGCTGCAAATCAGTTCTCCAGTAATCATTTACAATTTAAATGAAAGCCGTCTTGAGATTTAATCGAATAGGAAAGAAATCACCATTCTAATTAATGGACTACAAGTGCTGACTATGGAAAACACTGTTTAGTACTTTAAATGAGCCCTTTGTTCCACTGACTACTACCAACAAGGCTGGATTGGGAATCAGATACCCATATTTGAGTAATGTTTGCAGTTCCAGGACTGTTGAAGCATAGAAAATTTGCAGTTGACACCTTTACATCAACTGTATTATTTGATTTCCTATGAGCATGTTAGTTTTACTTTGGATCTTGATGCTGCATTCAGAATAAGCGGCCAAATTTGATTTTCCATGTGTCTATGTGTTTTACACTCTTATGCCTAAATTGCACAAGTTCATATTATAGCTTGTGTGTTTTCATATACCTGCCTTATAAATGCACTAAAGAAATAACAGGAACTGAGGATCATGAAACTCACAACTCTTTAAAAAAATGTTCTGCAAATACTACTTTCAAATGCTGTCCTGTTTTCAATGAACTTTAAACATTTGACACATTTTATCAAGACTTTCCTCAAAAAACACTGATAAAATTTCCTAGTGATCTCTAATGAAGAAAAAAAGATATTAATTTCCAAATAAATGTACCCAAAAAGCACTCATAAGTACTAGGCAAACTTGTCGAATTTCATCTAGACTATTGTCATTCCTAATCATTCCTACAACCTGCAACTGATATTAACTTGAACAATCTTCACCAAACAAATGAGCAAACAAGAAAACATTGGACAAGCCCAAAGCTGAGCATCAGTTGGCAGTTGCCACCTAAAGAATAAGTTTGAAGGCAGCAAAACTGTTCCAAAAGGAAGTCGAATACAAGTCCTCAATCAGAACATCTGCCAGGATTGCAACCTTGTGGAAGAAGAATTCCATCTTAGAAATTATAACTATGTATTTCTCAGATTTTTTTCCTGTAAATATCAGCTTGCCAATTGTATTTTCTGTTCAATTGCACCTCACAACCAAACAGATAGCATCCAATTCTCTCCAAGTGAAATTTATGATATAAGACTACAAGAAGCAAGAATCAATTTTGGTCCCATGTCCGTCTATTGAACTAGAAACTCAATATTGCTGAGTGAATTGTAAGACAGCCTTCCTAGTTACAGAAATAGACTCCGATATAGATCACTCTAGCTCTAACATGAAGGACTTTCTCTCAAGCTGGGTAGTGATAACCCACTAGGAGACACTATTTCAACACTAACAGTCACTGTTGCAATAGCCCCACTGCCATTGGTGCTCAAGATGACTTGTACCAAAAACCCATGCATAGTATGTTGTCCATTCCAGAAATGAGCTTTGCCACCATCTAATTTGTAAGGCTCCTTGGATGCATACTGGTTAGTTTAATTGAAATGTTTTCCATCAATATGTTACAATTATTGAAGTGGCTAAACATACAATAGAAAAAACATATAAACTATAAACGAATCCCTTCTATATAAAAGACAGTATTTAATTCCAACTTCTCATTTATAAAACTAAATATATGGCCTTCTCTGATAGCAAATTGCACTTATAAGAGCATTAAAGTAGAATATGTTTATCTTGTTCAAGCACTCATTTGCACTCATTTCTTCAAAAGTGTCCAACAGATTTTAACATTTTATAGAAACTGGACAAAGGGTGCCTTCTTATAAAACTAACAGTGGATTTTGTGTAATGACAGTATCTATGTCACTAACTGCATTCCAAAGAACAACAACACATTTCATTTAATCATGATTTACATTTTCATATAATCACCACACAACCCGACTGCAATGTAGTATAACTTGGGGATTCATGCCTCTACCCACAGATAAAACATAAAAATATTAAATCACGTTTCTCTAATACAAACCCAGGTTCAATATAAATCAAAACAGGTACAGAAAACCTACTCCTTGCAATACCAAACCCCAAGAGATGGAATGCCTATTTTCTCCAAGAACAACAATATACAAAAAAGCTGCTTAGCATTTTTTAAGCTCCAACTGAATGGTAAAACACATCTCACTAAAGACCACAAGCTAATTTTGAGCACAAAAGAAATTGAGACCATAAACATGTCAAGATTCAGACAAAGGAGATGTCAAAGCTGATTTTGCAAAAAAAACATCAAGCTAGATTGCTGATTGAAATTAAAATGCAAATGCCAAAGATAACTAATGTAAAAACAAATAAACAAATAACAAACCGAACCTTTATACAATTGCACTTACAAATAGGCACGTCATTATTTATATTTATATTCTCCGAGTGAAAATGAAGATGACTTATTCCACTGGTCACGAATGTTCCCATATCAAAAAACAGCTACAACATGATTAAATGAACAATCATTTGTGATATCCTAGCACTGGCAATAATGGATTTTAATCTACTCCTATTAAAATCAATATATCCAATCACTTCTGGTATGAAGAGAAAAAGATTGCACAATCCCTGGCATAATTTGGCGAATATGCCAAACAATAGTAACGTAAATCCTTATTGAAACAGAAATATATCCATCACACGCTGATGCAAGTGATTTCAGGCAAAATTTTGGCCATGAATTGTGTTTGGCAAATTTATTAAACCTCTTGAGCACATAAAAAATTATTGGGGCCAAACTCTAAGAAAGATTTGTAAAAAATCAGCCCTTCAATATTTAAACATCATAATTATTTTTGCCCATGGGCTAAACTTCGCCCCTGAAATTTTTTGCCCATGGTTAACAGGCATGGGGAGTTGGACCACACAGATGCCAGGAGTTTGGATGGGCCTGGATGTGTACTATAGACAATTTGGGAATAATTACTAGCTTTCATACCTGAGACCTAAATCTACGGAAACCCACTAAACAGTGCAGTAGCTCTTCAACTACTTTAAAAAATACAGATTAATATAATCAGTATGAAAACAATAGGTAATTAAAAGAGCGAATATGTTTCCTTTTGCAAATAGTAAATCATAAGCAAGAGTGTGTTGAGAATCAAATGCTCGAAACATACAACAATCTTGCTAGGCAAATAGCAAATTATCATAACCTTAGACAAACGGATATAGATGTATGTGTTTGAGTACCATGGAAAACTGCTATTAATCCTAGCATTCTGGACACCAATAAACAAATAAACTACTTCTTTGTCAACATAAAAATCCAGCCAGAAACCATGTCCTACAAAACTGAAGGGTCAAAACATTCAATGCCCTCAGAGTCATAACCCTGAAAGGAAACAATAGTCTTAATTCTGCTACACGGAAAATGCTATCCAGATACTATCGCATCAATCTTCCTCCTCAACAACCTTAGTACCCAACCCACTAAGCCCTTCAGGAGGCACCTCGGCCACCGTCACAATCGAGTAAAGCTCCTCCTTCGCATCTTCTTCGTCATTGCGCTTCCTGGAGATACGAACCCTCATCCTCCTAGGAACACTCCTGATACCCCTGCTCCATACAGACTTGTTAAGCTTCACATCAAGCCTCACATCGGTGGTTCCCATCACCTTCTGGGCAAATTTCCTGATCTCCTTAACGGCCTTTGGGGCCATTTTCTTAAAAGTGCTGCAGATGAAAAAACCGATATGAATTCGTAAAAATACTCGAAAATCACTCAACCCTACACCCTGAACTTGAAAACCTATCGAGGGTGTATGCAGAATAGTTTCTCAGATATGTATGAGAATTTTTTTATGAAAAAAATCGAAATCACCATGAACTCAAACGAGAAAAACCCAAATCTTGATGAGATCAAAAGAGAAAAAAATGTGGTATGGACTACTATATGTAAAGGAAAATTGTTTTAAAGGTTTTAGAGTTTCATGTACCAGCCATGTAGGCGCTTGTGAAGATTGATGGTGTACTCCCTGGTAACAACCTCATCCCTGCGGCTCTTTCCCTTCTCCACCATTGTGCCACCTACTCCCTTCCACTTCCTCCGCTCCGCTTCGAGTCTGCTCTTAGCTACTCTGCAAAAACCCTAAAAACTACAGAGAAGTTCACAAAAATAAAACCCTTGATTTAATACAACGACTCGTAAAAACCCTAAAGTTGTATGCAAGCATATTTGATAATTATTTTACGTCCGTCCCATGTGAGTATATTTCAATAAATTTTCGGCCTTAAAAGTTCACGTGTATATTGAAAATATGATTTTTTTCCTTTTGGAAATGGGCTTTCGATATTAGAAGGCATAATAAAAATATGGAATTTATGGTAGCCTATTGGTTAACATTGGGTGTTTCTTAGTTGATAAGTGGGATCTTCAAGGGGATTCAAATACCAAATATTTTCATGCAGTAGCTTCAGGTAGAAGACTACACAATTTGATTTGGTCTCTGGAGGACTCCGATGGCAATTTATATAAGGAAGATTTCTCTCTCAAGGATTTGGGCAAGAAATATTTTGAAAATATTTTTAAAGATGAGGGAGATACTGATCTGGTACATCAACTCAAAGTGGTTTCTTTTTTCAAAAGATTTATTTCTCCTGAGCTTTCTTATACTCTCAGTTGCCCGGTTACTTTAAATGAAATTGAGATTGCTCTTCACTCCTTTAAGAAAGACCGTAGTCCAGGTCCTGATGGGTGGCATGTAGAATTTTACTTGCATTTTTTTGATCTTTTGGGTCCTCTGTTGTTGACTTCTATTGAGCAAACCAGAATCTCAGGTTTTATTCCCCCTTCTCTGAACTCCACTTTTCTTGCTCTCATTCCCAAGATTGATAAACCCCGTACTTTTGCCGACTACAGACCCATTTCACTTTGCAATTTGCTTTATAAACTTATCACTAAAGTAATTGCTGGTAGACTAAAACCCTTTCTGGATCAGGGTATTTCTCGAGAACAATTTGGTTTTCTTAAAGATCGTCTCATCTCTGAACCAATTGGGATTGTGCAGGAGGTTTTACATACTGTTAAAACGCAAAATCTTTGTGCTTTTATTCTCAAATTGGATCTTTCAAAGGCTTTTGATAGAGTGGACTGGATGTATGTTAGATTGATCCTTATACAAATTGGAGTGCCTCTTTTAACGGTCAATTGGATCATGAGTTGTATTTCCACTGCAAATTTCGTGGTGCTGATTAATGGTACCCCTTCCAGCTTTTTCACTGCTTCGCGTGGTATAAGGCAGGGTTGCCCATTGTCCCCACTTATTTTTATACTTGTTATTGAGGGCCTGAGTCTCCTTATACAGGATGCTAGAGTTAATGGATTGATCAGAGGTATTAAACTCTCTCCCTCTCTTTCTCTATCCCATTTATTATTTGTTGATGATGTGATCCTCATGGGAGCTGGCACCCTCCTGGATTGGACAGCTTTTGAGGTTATTTTGGAGACCTTTTGTAAAGCCTCGGGTATGAAGATTAATTTTGATAAGTCTTGTTTACTTTACTATAATATTTCTGATGACTGCATGAACTGGTTTCTCAGTAATCTGCCTTATAAATTGCAACCTTTACAATCGGGCTTAACCTATTTGGGTTTTTTCTTAAAGCCTCTCAGCTACAGAATTTTGGATTGGTACTGGATTATTAAAAAACTTGAAAAAAGAATTAGTCATTGGACTAATAAGCTGCTCTCTTTTGGGGGTAGAATGATTCTTGTGCAATCGGTCCTGTCTAGCATCCCAGTGTATTGGATGGGTCTTGTTCCTTTGCCTGCTTCCATTATTCAGAGTCTTAGAAGGGTTATGTATAATTTTTTGTGGGGATCTTCTAATACTAACAGGAAATATCATTTGGTAAAGTGGATGGATATATCTTGGCCTAAGGAATTTGGAGGCTGGGGCATTAAAAATCTTTCCTGGTTTAGCATGGCATTGAGAATAAACACATTTTGGCGAGTTCTTCATTCAGGTGGTCTCTGGTATCATGTGCTTTATGTCAAATATATCAAAAAGGGGTCTATTACAGATTGGTTCAGATCGAAGAATTTCTACAGGCGTAATATATCTGTAATTTGGAGAGGTTTTATGCAGATATTACCTTGGATTGGTTCCAATCTAGCTTGGCAGGTTGGTAACGGTGCAGATATTATTTTAGGGATCGATCCAATAGCAGGTACTTACAGTGGTTTTTGCCTTCCAGAAGATTTGAGATCTTATTTACAAGATATGGACATTGTCTCTTTAGCGCAGGCACACAATTCTGAACCAGATGCTCTTGGTTACTGGTACACGGCTGAAGAACTAAATTTGGGTGGACATTTTTATGAGTTATGGAATGATTACATTGCTGGTTTAATAAGTGCTGGTATTCGATTAACTGAAGCTGCTGATGAAATATTATGGGACTGTAGGAAGAAGAAGGGATCTATTTCAGCCAGAAATGCATATGATGTTATTGTAGCATCATCACGTGGTTCTGTTATATCTCCTGTTGATAAATTTTTGTGGAATAATTCTTTGCCTAACAAAATCTCATGTTTTATCTGGTTAGCGGTAAGGAACAGAATACTTACATGGGAAATTCTACAGAAAAAAGGAAAGCAAGGCCCTGGAATGTGTGTTCTTTGTAAAAATGATGTTGAAACTACAGAACATATTTTTACATTTTGTATTGTCTGGAAAAAGGTAGCTGAACAGGTTTGTAAGGATTTCAATCTGCATGCTTTCATTGACCATACTTCACTGGTGGATATGTTGTTGGACTGGCAAAGGAAAATTTCTAGAAATTTGATTTACCATTTGCTTCCCTTCCACATGATGTGGAATGTGTGGAAGGCACGCAATAGGACTATCTTTGATGATGATAAAAGGACTGTTAATAGTATTGTCTGCCAAATTATATCTGTTGTTCAGCATCTCTCTATACTGCCTGCAAAAAAGAAAAAATCTGGTCGCATTTTGGGATTGACTCCACCTTTGATTTATCCATGTGGGTTCATTGACGGTGCATCAAATTGTAATATTGCTGGAGCTGGTTTCTACATTTATATTAATGACTGCCATCATATGGAGTTCAAGCTGGGGGTAGGATATGGAACCAACACAAAAGCGGAATTGCTTAGCTTCTGGGCAATTCTCCATACTTCCCATATGATGGGGATCCCCCTTACCCAGATATATGGTGATTCATTAGTAATCATCAACTGGGTGAAGGGATCGACTGCTCTCTCCCCCACTGAGCTGGTCTATTGGTGTCGGGAGACTAAAAATCTTTTTAAAAGCTTCCAGGTACTATCCATTTCCCACATCTTTCGAGAGCACAATCGGTTCGCTGACCGACTCTCTAAAGATGCACTCACTTTTCCTCAAGGGAAAGGAAGATATAGTGAATATATTGAGAACCAACTGGTCTCTCAGGATTTTTTCCAGCTCTATTAGAT